>BQKZ01001244.1:41558-79951 GCA_036244855.1 Temnopleurus reevesii | reverse complement strand
AGTGTTGTTTGTGCATCTTTCCATTCTTGTTTTATTCATTAACTACCTAAAATCTGTTGAAGTAATCCATTAAAATCAATAAAATGAAAAAAGATCCCCCAAAAATTACCTTATAAAAGAATAAGAAGAATTTAAAGCAAATTTTTGTGAACATAGTCCCATATATGCAATTTTTTGTTTGTTGATTTTATTCTCCGTAAGAAGGTCAAATTGTTTTATATTAGATGGTTGTCTGTAATATAAAGGAGACTCTGTAGTAATTTCAGATTTTCACTTTGAACTATGAGGGCACAGTGCGACTTCAAATTTTGGGGCTTTGTGTCTTTCCGTGGTGAAAATGCCCATATGTGGGCTTAGCTTTTCATATTTGTCTTTAATACTTACCTAAAGGATGGTGCAGTGCCAATTGTCGGCCCAGCTGTGCTTGTTGGTAACACCTCATGAAATAAAAAATAAGTACAATGGCATAAAACATTTTTTTTAAATCCTTATTATCAAATAAAAATGTTTAACTCAAATTCAATGCATCAATGATTACAAGTAAAATATCTAACTCATGGTATTGTTAAATAAACTATCTTGCATGCAAAAATGTTAACATTTTCAAGAAATCTTAAAATCTTAAAATCATAAAATCCTTTTGTTTTCATGCACAAGAAAATGTACTGGTACTCAAATGTATTGTGTATTCTACAGACAAACCACCATCATTTGTAGTTGACTATAATTCCTTAGCATTTATGAAAACATAATATCTTCAAATATTAATACCTTCTGAAATTACATATAACATGGTAACATGATTCTGATTCAAAATAGGGAGTGTATGTCATTAATTACTTATGAAATGCACCTAACATTTTATGATTTATAATCAACTGTAATTTAATGAATAGTTTTGATCTGAACAACCAGGATATATGATTCTGGCTTTAATGTATGGTATAAAACACCACATTAAGAACTCTGAAAGAGGAAGTAAACTGGAAATTAAAATTCTTTGCCACCTGTTAACACTTCATAATCTTAGAAAAAAAAAGATGCTCAAGGGATCTCATTTTCCTTACTTTTATAGCGATAACAGGTAAGCATAGGATGTTGACTGACTTATATTCGTTTTGGAGCAAGGGAAAATCGAGCAGGATTTCAACTTTCTCAATTTTGATCTGAGATGTTGAATGTGCTGAAACCCTTTCCTCCTTTCATTTTTCTTGTGGAGCAAAAAAAAAAAATCTAGCGAGATTTGAAGACAATTTACGAGGGGGAAGAAAAACTGGAACTGATTTATGAATTTTATCTTCTGATGTTGACATAGGTGAAGCATTTCCCCCTCTCATATTTGTTTTGGAGCAAAGAAAAAATCAAGCAATAATTGAGCTTTCTTCATTATGAAAAAAAACCTTCTGAATCTAAGTAATTTTGACTTCTGATGTTGATGGTGCTAACACCCTCTCATTCACAATGAAAAAAAAAATTCGATCTGGATCTGAATAAAAACAAACAAACTCACCTCTGGTGCTGACACCCTCTCCTCCTTCTCCAGATCAATTACCATGGAAACGGGAGGTTGTTTGTTAGGTTTGATGCTGGCCTGCTGAGCTACCAGTAGACCCGACGTCGGTGGAGTGTTTGTTCTTGAGGGTCCTGCTCGACCAGCGAGGCGACTTGAAGGCTGCGAGGACAAAGAGAGAGTAAAATGAACCATTTCTTGTATTGTAACAAAGAAGCGTCTACCCAAAAATAATAATTTTCTAACAGGAGTAGAAAAAATTGGCAAGCAGAAGAAAAAAAAGTTTGAAGAAAATGGTACAAGTAATTCAAAAGTTATGGATTTTTAAAGAGTTGAAAAAATCGGCAAATTGGTGAAGATTTTCGGACATGTTGCCAATTTGATAACGATCATGGGTGCAAAACAACCCAGGATTTTCTTTATGTTTTTGATGCAAAATTCAGCATTTTCACAGAAAGATACAAAGTCTGTATGAATGTAAACATGCAAATAGGGGATCCACATATCTATCATAAACATATACCTTAGTTATAGTTTGAAATCATATTTTTGGCAAAAAAGTACGTTTCGTAACATTAATATGAATATGATACATAGTCAGTTGTGCACCTGTGACGTCATCAGTTGCCAATTTGTCTAAATATTAACACATTCATAACTTTCCTATTAATTGTCCAATTTTGCTCAAACTTTTTTTATTCTGCTCATCTAAATTTCTGTTTCTGTTGAAGAAATATTATTTTTTTTTGGTAGACTCTTCTTTTAACAGATATAGTTTAACAAGTTTAACCCTAATCAGGCCGGGCTTTTTGAACAATGCCACAGCCGGGGGGGGTCTCAAAAGTTGTGCGATACTTGAAAGAAAAAAGTCATGACGAGTCGCGAATTTTTTTTGGCGCGTGTGGGAGATATTTGAAAAAATGTTGAGGGGGGAGGGGCGGAATCCGCTCCCCCCCCCCCCCCCCCCCCCGGCCTGATTAGGGTTAACAAAATAAAAAATCTTTTGATACGGGGCCTGAAAATTATACCGAATACATGAGCAGGTATGATCGGCATACAATCTGATCATGGTGATTGCGTTAACATTTACACTTTCACATCTGGAAAATCTAAAATGAAAATACACATTAATACTGTAAACAAATCCGCTTTTCTGTCACTATTTTCCCACACAAGTTTGATTTAGGACACTTTGTTGGTCGATTTTGCTCAATTCTTGCCACAGTCTATTTATGGAAACAAGCAAATCATAGCTGTCACGTAACAATACACAGCTGTGACCTCCCGTCAATTGTGACGGATAAAATTGAAACCTAAATATCTTTCAAACTCACTCTGAATGAATATGGTGACGCAGCAGGCGACATTGGGATCTTTTTCGCATCAAGGAGAGGTGTCGACATTCTCTCTAACGTATCAAGAATCTTCTTCGCCGTTGAGCTGGTGGCGCCCCCTATGTTATCGTGGACATTCACCTGCGCTGGCTTGGGTCGAACGTTCCTCTTTACAGGTAGGTGCACCTGGTTGGAAATCAAGTTCACATGATTAAACAGAGTATATAGTATTTTTTTTAAATACTTCAAAGTAATATCTTTTGAAGCTCAATGATGTCATCATGGAAATTCACCTGGCTGGTTTGGGTTGAACATCTCTCTTCACTTTATTTCACTCATAAATGAACCTACAAAAATTATAGTGAAATATTGAAGTCAACGTTGAATCAGAATCAAACCTTTTTTATACACAGATTTTGAATTTCGACAATATCACTGCAAGGTCAATAGTATACTTTTGGACAAAATACATTACAAATAAGAAAATAGAAAAAAAAAGGCAAAATCAATCTCTTCCCGCAAAAAGGATAGACATTGAGGCCTGTCCAAAGAGCATCCAAGCCCTAGCCATCAATAGCCATAAATTAAGTTCTGTCCTACTACATTGAAATACATTTTTGTCAAGTGTCTTGGGAGTAACCTGTCTACCGTCTCTACTTGCGTACATGATTCCAACCATTTCAGAGTATGCACAAGATGTATTTGTTGAGTAATTTAACACAGACATTCAAAGTGAATGGCTGAGTGTATGGCTATCATTGCTCTATTTTTTCCTCATATGCATATACTTTATTCTGCTGTTGAATTATTCATATTTCAATCTCAAGCCTCTTGCATATTCCATTTTTGGCATCTTTGCCGTGGCTTCTTACCTCGTAAGGCGAGTCCCTTAGCCTTTTTGTAGCAGTACGCAATGCTGATGATCCTCCAAATCGCGTCCTTCCCGGGTAAAACGGAGAGGCATTCTTTGGTCTTGGCTCGCCCACCTGCCAATATCAAGGAACAGACATTCTGCATTTCTATCTAATACCTTTTGCTTTAAATTAGCATGTTAAGTCAATTTGTTTTCATTTTGGAAAATTACACACTCATAGCGGAAGTGCTTTTTTGTACGTACACAAAATAGTCAGAGTACTCTTTCCATTGTTTATTGTGCCCAAGCAGGTGGATTTGGCAATGAAATCTCTACCTTCTAAATTAATGCAACACAGAAACGATTGTCACTTTGTGAGATCAAGTTTTTGTAATCTTAATTTGATTACACAGAATGACTGTTGGCTTCCCTGTACCACTGTTTCCAACTTTTCTCCTCTCTCCTCTTCCTCTGACACCATCTCTTCTTTTTCTGCTGTCCCCTCCTCTCCTCTTCCTGTAACTATTTCTCTTCTTCTTCAGCTGCCTCTGTCTCGTCTGCTTCCTCCTCATCTCCCCTTTGTCTTCCTCTTCTCCCTTTTTCTGCCTCATTTACCTTGCCATCCCCCTTTGTCTTCCTCTTCTCCCTTTTTCTGCCTCATTTACCATCCCATCCCCCTTCCCGTCCCTGTCTCCTCTAACCTTTTCCTATTCTCATATTTGCTCCAGAAAACTCACAACGTAGAGGGGGACTGATATCACAACACTCACATTGAGCAAAGGGACAAAGGTAAACGACTTTCATTCATGCATTCACAGTAGCTACAAAGTAGATGCAACCGAAATAGATTTCCTTTCCCTCTGATTCTGTACTGTAATGTTTGTCAAATCTGATCAGTGAATAAACAGTACAGCTATTTCATTTCACGTTCACGAAACTATTATGAAGGCTTGATTGAATTTGTTTACTTTGTCCAATTCCTTTGTCTCTTCTGCTCGCAGTAGTAAGATTTCTGAATCTATGACAGAAATACGGAAGCTTATAGGTGCAGCGCGAAGGTGAGTTNTATAGAACCTGTCTATAGAGGCCACCTGTCTACAGTGGCCACTTTTTCTGTTTCCCTTGGGGTGGCCTCTATAGACAGGTTTGACTGTATCTTTTCGTAGTTTCTGAAACTCTAAGGTTTCGGCTCTAAATGTGGACCTTACTATTGACTGAATCAGAAAAAGAACTTACAACTTTGGGCGATCCAAAGTAGGAGGTATTGAAGGAAGGCCTCTTCGCACTGCCGATCGACTGTTGAGGTCTTGATGCTGACAAGTTTCCGGCACCAGAGGGCGTGAGAGCGGCACTGGACATGTCTGTCCACAGGCTGCTTTTGGCAAGAGAGTTGGAATGCCCCATTTCTGAAAAGTAACACGAGAGAAGGAGAGAGAGAGAAAAATGATTAACATATTTTTTGTGTCAATATTAAAAAAAAAAATGAAAAACTCCTCCCAACAAGAGTACAAATACACAATGATGGGTTAGTAAATTTGTACAATATATATTTCATAGTAATTTCATAGACAAAATTTTGGATAGCCTTCTACAAGTAATCTGCTTATTTATGTTCTAAAAAGTTATCATTGTATCAGGGTAAATGCCTTAGGTATTTTATTCTGATCACTGAATTTTTAGTAGAATTGAAAGCGATACCAAGAAATTTTTTTAATTGCTCACCTGATTTTTTTTTCATTCTTAATCTTTGGTTCATGTTTCATGTATTTTTAAAGAAAAAAACTCAATTCATTAAGAAAATAAGAGGGAAGTGAAAAGTCGGTTGCAGGCAGCTTAACATTTTTTTTTTTTTGGGGGGGGGGGGGGGGGGGGCTTTATCTGTACGTGGAACCAAGCCTGTTAACCATGCTTGAAAGCAAAATCAAGATACATGTAAAACACAAAGCAACTCACCTGATAGTCGATCTAGATTCTTCTTTGATAACTTCTCTTTATGATCAACCTTATCTAGATGGGGAACCAGGGACGAACAGCCACTGGTGGAGACTGATGTTTCTGAGGCATCATCTAGTGATCGGGAAAGAGAGAAGATGAAAAAAAATGGAGAGACGTAAAAAAATGATGATTCATAGATTCACTGAAATTGTGTGATTTCTCCATTGATATGAAACTATCAAATACAAATAGACCAAGGCGGTGCTTCACCAAGTTATAAAAGACTTTACACACAACTGGTATCGGGTCTTGTGCTGAATGCTCGAGAATTTTACACGTATTACACTTGTTACATACACGTACTCCAGTATTTCTGAAAGTCGTACGTAACTTGAAGAACGATTTGGTGAAACACCGCCCAGTTCACTAAGTTGCCAAATAACATGTAAAACCCATAAACTGGAGAGTATCACCGATTGATGCCAGTTTTATGCATACTTCTCACAAAAAGGTTGTGCTTGACAAGCTTGTCCAAGGCTTGTGCGGCATAGCAAAAATCAATTCCAAAAGAATACCATGTAACTGTGTCTGTTAGCAAGAAATGTACAAATAAACTCCAATGAATTGGATTGGAAAATTACGTAACACAATGCAGGATAAAAATAAGGAATATGTGCCCTGTGTTTTGTAACTTTGTATAATCTTATGCCACAAACAAAATGAAGCTACATTGTACATGTATGTTCAAGTCGAAAATATCATTATTACCCAAAAAAGGAGCAACATTGTACCTGTCAAGAGGAGCTACCGGTATCAATTCTTTTTTTTTATCTTTGAAAATGACATTCAAATTTCCAGGAACAAGAACAAAAACAAAAAGAGAGACTTGCAATAATCAAGATATACAGTATATGAATATGCATCACTAACTGAAATGAAAATTTTCAAGAAATCTGAAAAACTCTCAATAAATCTCTACAAACTCAAGAACAGGAAACAAGGATTACTGGTGAAAATTACACTCCCACAATTTGGTAATCTCCTCCTAGACATCTAGCAGATGTGCCCTCTTAGATGAGATACAAATCTTTCAATTTTATATGTTAACACAACCTGCAGCAAATGGTTGATTTAGAAAACTACATGTGTAGCACCGAATCCATTGCAGGGCACTACAAACCCACTTGCCCGTATGCCCGGGGCAACAGAATTAAGCTGTCTAGCGAGTTACTTGCCAAAAGAGCAAGTTACTTGCCAAAAGAGCAAGTTACTTGCCAAAAGGGCAAGTAACAGTTTTGTAATAGTTTTCCTCTACATGGCAGCATATTAGTATTAGCCATCAATTTTGGGCAAGCAAACTTTGTTTTGGCAAGTGATTGGAAACTTGGTTGCCCAATGGTGTAAACAAAAATCTTGTTGCACCCTGCTATTGTTAAAAACTGCATTATGTTTTGGAAAGTATGAAAATATCATTAGCGAGCTTTTGTTCATCAATATGCCAATTGAACAAGCACATAGTCATTTGTCTATAAAACTAGGGTAAAAGTTTTAAAAGCACTTGCCAAAATATCCGGATAAAGTGGAAGTATAGTAATGGTTGGGCAAGGTGCTTTTTTTCAGCAGAGGCATAAGATGCTTGCCCAACTTTCAAAACCTGGACCAGAATGAATCACTTTTGTACACATAATTGCATTTATTTTTTTCCAAGCGTTTGTATTTCATTTCATTTTTTGCCTGCCTAACTTGACTTGTTATTGTCATGGCAATAACAGTGTTTTTTTTTTCTTTAATTTTTCATAAATGAATTAATGCAAATATACTTTGAATTACACTGTAGTCTCGGTGCTCAAATGCTAGATATTAGGTTAATCAGTAACAAAATGAATGATTATGTACATTTATTTGATCCAATATAACACAACTAATGCCATTGTGTACTTACAAAAAATAGACATTCAGACCAAAGATGTATACAGAGTCTCCAACCATTCAGTAATATAGACATATTCTGATATAAATTCAGTTAAATTTCTCATCAAAATGACTGCAATGTAAAGCCGTTTATTCATATCAACCATTTGAGTGCTGGCCAGTATTACTGAGTATTGGGAAATTTGTCAGCATCCTCTAATTCAATTTATAATTATTTATCTTATTTATTCCTTTTATGGCTTTTTATCTAATGTATCAAAGAAAAGCAACAGGGTGCTACATGTACATAGATAACTTTTTTGAAGCACTTGCCCAGTCAGGCAAGCAAATTTAGAAATATAGGTGAAAATTGCTCGCTTGCAGAGTATTTTACTTGCCAAAAGAATATCTGCTTCGAATGCAGCAGCTTCTGATTTTGCTTTAAAAAAAATTGCCCTACCATCATGACTATCACTTGCCCGGGGCAATCAAGCAAAAAAAAAGGTTGTACTTATGAAGCATCCTGACAGTTCTCATTCTATTGCTATCAATTTTGTTCTTGAGTTTGCGACATAACATTTTGTAATTTAGAGTTCAAAGGAATGTCAACATCATTGGTGGCATCTTTGTCCCTACTGCTCACAGTGACTACTCAATATCGCAGAATGATTAGCAAATCTGGATCAGGGCGCTATAAACGCACATGACTGAATGCCTGAGGCAACAAATTTGAACAATTAAGTAAGTAAATGAAATTGTCACTTTCCCAAATGGGCAAGTAATGGTTTTGAAATAAAAAAAATATCATTTACTGATTTTGAGTAATTTGTTATGAGAATCTAGTTGCAAGATCTATCAATTGACCAACTTCACTGACAGCAAAGCCACACCTAGTGATGTGTGTGCTGCTGCTTTGGTCCGTTTTTATGTTTTGGGCAAGAGAAATTTATGATAGGGCAAGTGATTTGAAAAACCACTTGCCCGTCGCCGGCAAGGAGTGCAAAACAATCTTGTAGCAACCTGTAGATATAGCCATTTCTCACCTTTATCAAGCATCTGCTTCCTACCTCCTAGCAACGCCATGTCCTCGTTCGGAGTCGACGTTCCTATAGGGTCGGCATAGTTCCTGAAGGGCATTGGGGTACGCTTGATTCCTGTACTCGTACTCGGTTGCTGCTCGTCGATAATCACAACATCGTCATCGTCCCTCGCACCCCCATCTCGAACAACGTCCTCTCGCAATTGCACAATGGGTGTGGTCTCCGCGGTGGACTGTCGAGGCACGCTGAGCGCTTCCTTGCCGATCCGGAGATTTATATCAGGGGTGCTTGTCGCAACAGCAGAGGGCATGAAATTCGGGGTACCAGATGGCTGGGCATCTTGGAGGGGAAGCTCAGGGGTGGAGGACCGCGAGCTCCCCTCTCCGTCGTCATCATTGGGATTAGTCCACAGATTGTTCAACCATGACGGTGTAATGAAGTCTTTGACTGTGTCGGAGACCCGAGATAGTAGTGACTGTTTGAAAATTAGATAGACAAGAGATATATCAATTCATTATACTTATTGATTTGACTCTTTGAAGGTTGGAACTATGAGGATTAATAGAAAAAATCCTTTAAAAAAGAGTCTACATAAAATTATTTCTGCTCAACGGGAGCTGAAGAATCAGATGAACAGGAAAAGATTTTAAAAAATTGAGAAAAATCAGACAACTAATAAGAAAATTAAGAATATTTAAATACATGTCTTCAATATTTAGTCAATTTGGCAACTGATGAGGTCATACACTGTAGGCCTACAATTGACCTTTTACTTATTCATATCAATTTGATAAAATATTACTTTTCCTCTTGAATTTATTTTCTTCAAACTTTCTAGATCTGCTCACCATTTTTTTTGTTGCTCCTATTCAAAATGACTATTTGAAGGCAGACTCTTCTTTAACTTTTTAATCAAATACGTCTTACATTTAACCTCAATTTAATTGGATGAAAATTATGATGTAACATTATAAAAGGATGATTTTGTGAAAAATCTACTTGGAATACCATTAACAACTCATTTTCAAGCAAGGGTATGGATAGACAGAGAAATCCATTGCTTTTGAGGAGTTACATGTACTTAACAATTTCTGACATAAAATGTCTCATACTATGATGGAAATTGCCAAAAGCAGCATGTGCAGTGCCGACTTTCGCAGCGATAGAAAAGTGCCTATGCCATATCCGGAGAGGTAACTCACCTGATATCTCCTATTAAAAGAGCATGCACTGTTTGCCGCTGTGATAGTCGGCAATACACGCGCCGCATGTGACGACATACATGTACATCTTACATCTGAATATTTACGCCTCACATTTGTATTGCGCAAGGTGGAGTGATTAATGAAGGGAAAGGCTAATTTTTGGCAAACCCGGAGAATAGCGACCAGATGCGCGTGCTGTATTCAATTTGTGTACAATCCTATGAAGACTTCCTGAACCTCGCAGTTCTCCTGACCAGGAGGAAACCAACTAAAGAAGAAGAAGAAGAAGTGCGTCGGCGATGATTTTGGCACCAGATTCGACCAACAAACATTTGGTAAAGTTGGCTCAAGTTTACCCTTTTAACACCAAAATTGATTAAATTTTCAAAGAATTTCATGAAATAGGGAAGGAGGGGAAAGAAAATAACATTTAAAACCATCATTCTGTTTATAATATTTAATAAAAGTCGCTTTTGGACTTGTTTAATGGATGGTTATGTGTGTATTTTGGACTTCTGCTGCCGATGTTTGCAATTTTTACATAGCGCGCGCACGCAATCTGGTCGCTATTCTCCGGGTTTGCCTAATTTTTAACTTTGGAACATGCACACATACACACACACACACTGTACAGATCTTTGGAAATAAAAACAGCGAAAACTGAAAGACAAAATTAAACATTTCTAAAAAGGTTTACTAATCTGACTAAGCTTGGAAATCATCTCTCACATTTCTGAAAAAGTCATGCATGTCAGAGCTCTATCTTTCAATCCCTGTGAATTATAAATTATGTGGCATTATTGTATTATCTGCCACCTCTCACATGTCTCAGCTCAGTTCACTGCGGCAAGCCAACTCGTACTCGCACACATGCACAGCTCAGCGATATGAAACTGAACGGAGCCTAGTCACGTCTCGAGCCGAGGTGACGTGACAAATAGAACAATATGGCCAATTATGTAGGCCTATCCGATAATAAAGAAATTATTGATGTTGATTAATATAATTTTTGACGATATGAATGTCTACTATATATGCGTTCACAATGAATGAAATTCATCATTCATTCATTCATTCACACGACATTCCCATTGCATTGGCATTGCTACGCATTAGGCCTACATTCACGCAGTACGTGCAAGATACGTCGATGAATGTAGTTTCCCATGCAATGTGCACAGCGTGTGCGATAATTTAACTCACCTTCGGTTTTGGACGTTCGTAAGGTTTGCGAGAGTAATGAGATCGTTTTGAACGAAATTTACCACCAGACGGGGTTGCCATGGCTTCTTGAGATTATTCTAACCGCCACAGCAACCTTCAGGTTCGATGAAATTAGTTGATCAACTCTGAAATTACGAAATTATATTCAGTGTTTCCATTGAAATTCACAGTGGAAGAGTCAAGATGGCGGCTTTTTTCAAAGAAGATGATTGGTCAATTGTCACGTGATTGTCTGCACTTTTCCCCTTTTGCATTATGATTATAATGAGGCATTGTATTCCAATATTTTCTTTTGAATTCGGACTTGAAATAGAATCAAATTAAAATTAAATTTTATTGGTTGATTATTTTTTGAATGTGTCAGAAAATTGCGAACCTTGAAATGTGGATTCTATATTATTTTCTCTACATTGTATATTAGAGGTTAAAAGTCCAATCTCGCCATTTTGAAATGGAAGCGCGCCTAGCCAACCACAGACGATCTCCGATCTCAGCGGAGGAAGGACACAAGAGAGAGAGAGAGAGTCCATAGACAATACACGTGAAAGTAATACGTTTCCGCAATCAGCACATAAAGTTCAAGTGACCGAGAGCAGTCCAGACCCAACGAAGCGCTCTCGCTTATTCGGCCAGAGGATTCGGCCGGAAGTGGAGTCACTGTACCGTCCAACCAGTTTTACCTGCCAGCCTTTTCCTGCAACTCTCAGCTGGTATTTGAAGACCAACCAACCATCTGCACACCTCGTATATATATGTTTCATTGAAACACTAAACTGAACTCACTTGAAATCGAGGTAAATACCATTACCTGCTGCTGTTTGCTGATGGGAAAATTTGATTCATGATTGCTGCACTAAATAAGGATTATTCAAGACAAAATTAAACTATTTTTGAGAGAAGTTCCTAACCAAAAAAAAAAGTTCTTTATTTTTTTATATCCATAAAAAACAAACAAACATTGTAGCCGAATAATCATTGTCTGGTAAATATGATTATGAGCCAGAAAATCATAATATTAAAAATGTCAAATGTATGTAGGCCTATGTGATGTAATTACAATTACATGATATATTCCTATCGAATCAATGAAAATTCAGTGATAAAAAACTTTAAAATTTCTTCCTCTGTCATATGATTAAGTACTGAATTAGGAGGATGGGGGAGGGTAGTTTGATGTCATGCACAGCACTAACTTCAGGCCTGACTAACTTACTCAGCGCCTATTGCCAGCAACGCACAACAATATCATCCAAAGAAGTAGACCGATAAAACGGGTCTTTTTCGATCAGGATTTGCTCTGCTGAGGCTACTGCCTGGCTCTCTGGAGGGGGCACCACCAAATGTGGGGTATACCTCTAAAATTCACAGAAGCCGCTCTAGCGCCCTCTCACTATAAAGCATACCCTACAGTTCATCATTTCTAATGCGGGATAACCCGACGATCTCCGAATCCAAGTGGAGGGCCAACAAGAGAGAGAAAGGTCAGAAATTGTTAAAAGACCCCTCCGTGAGAGTCAGATTTTTCTGTCTACCAAAGAAGCTGCTGACTATTTCATGTCATCTCTACTCCAATTTAATTTTCTTCGGACAGTAAATGCTGGAATGTGCTCCCCAAATCACCCTTGATGCCACTTCATCGGAGGCCTTCAAGAGTGCGCTTAAAGGGGAAAACTGTATCTTTACTTTTTTTTTATTTCATCTTTTCAATAAACATTGACATCCACCACCTTTTTCATCTCTTTTTATTTCATAGAGGTGAAAATTAAAAAAATGGTATGGTTGTTTGGAACGCCCCTCAAAAAACGGACAGCGCGGGGTCCGGTGGGTTGGGATATCGATCTGTCAATCATTATGACGTCATATGCAGACATTGTTAAGCAAGAACCGGCGTTTGCGTGTGTCACTATATGCATTAATGATTTTGTTTGGCGCCAATTATACCCGCTATTTGTACATTTTTTTTAATATGCGGAACGTGGCAGATTCTTCAGAAGTTGAGGAAAACAGTTATTCACGTCCTGACTCGGATTTCGAGGAGGACATTGAACAAGAAGGAGAAATATTAGGGGCACAATCCTACATGTTTGAGACCGTGGTTTTGATGCAGGACTGGATATAACGTCACAGACTCCGCCTGTCAAAAGATATGCCGTAGAGGGGGTATTTCTGGAAAACAGGGCCTATAGCTCTCTGACCCAGATAGAAATGTTAATGGAAAATAATTTTTAAAAATACCAAGAGGGGATTTTTTGGAAGAAAATGGAATTATTATGTAAAGAAATATGCAATCTTCAATATATCATGATACAGAGTGTCATAAAAGTTCCCCATTAAGTTCAAGCATCTAAACCATGAAACGCATGTTCCAAACTTTCCTTATCACAACTCTTGTTATCCTGACTTATGGACCCTGCCAATTATCTTTGTCAAATTAGAAGTAAATATTAGCATTTTCAATATGGAATGTTATTTTTTACATTTTCGACACAAAATTCCACAGTGAAAATGTTATTTTTTATGGTTGAAAGTTAGATGACATAAAGTTAGAACCAGAGGTAGGGGAGGTGTAGGTAACAATAATAAATTCCCACCTTCGGGTTTACTAGGGATTCAATTGCATTATTTCTGTATCAAATAGATTAAGATTTCCTCTGCTGTGGTTGGTATTCATAAACAATCTAATCTGACATTATTTTTTAATATTATTTATTTTTTATCTTTAAACATCTTCCAGATTGATATTGTTACTTGTCAACAGACTTAATGTCAATCCATGTGGACTGGAGACAATATACGCTTGTCTGATTATAATCTGTCGAGACACCCAATCTTCTTCTTTCGTTGGCTTCCAGTGTGTATTCAATCTCGGTGGATGACATAAAACAAGTCCGCAAATGATATGTGCACATCATCAGTTGGTCACTTGTCATTTATTGCACACATTTATGAACACCTTTTTTTTGCGACCGTCAACAAGTCTCTGTCCACCAAAACAAGACTAGAACAAGGATCCGAGTAGACGTTTATATTCATTTTGAAACTTGACTGGAAAATTTAATTCTAAGACTATGGGGGTGTTGTACAAAATCAACTGCAAATCGACTGCAACTTTGCAAATTGTAACGTGCATTTTCTTTCGCGCACAATATGCACATTTAACAAGACATGATAGATTGCACGTATTATTCCTTTTTCACTTACAAGATATCATTCCTTGATTTCGTCATAAGAATTGTCATAACTACGTAAATGCAAGTACCAAATAATCAACACTCTATCAATCACTTGTCAGTCTGTCTACCCATCACTATGTCTGGGCTCATTTTTCCATGTCTGTATGCCAATACATAAAATCAGTTTTAATATAAAATTGAAGCTGTAGGAACTGGTTCAGTTCATAATATAAGACTAATGGGGTGTTTTTCAAAAGTTGCAATTGATCACACATCAACTGCAAATCAGATGCGAATTGTAACACGCATTTTCATTTGCGCATAAGGTGCGCTTCTAACAAGACTTGCATGAAACAATGATTTTGATAACCAGGTTCCGATCAACTGGGACTTGCGATCAATTGCAACTTTTGAGCAACACCCCCTAAGACTTGTAAGAGTCCCTTTTATCTTTGTATTAAATGTACAGCACTTCAACAAGTCCTACCATCAACAAGTCGTTGTCCACCAAAATAAGACAGCAAGGAACTGAGTAAATGTAAATATTCATTTTGAAACCTCATTATAAAATTTAATAGGCGGGTTTACTAATAGATGCAAATTTTATGCATACCTCTAATACAAAGGTTGTTCTTGACAACTCGAAAGCTTGCCCGAGGCTTGCCCGACATAGCAACAAGTAATGTATGCAAACTGGATTCCAAGTATTGTGTTCTTATTTTTATCAACCGGTCTATGCAATATCACGTAACTAAGTTAAACGCACATACATTTGAATATATAAGTAAACCCGCCTATTCCAAGAGTAAGAGTCCCTTCTATCTTTGGAATCAGAGCTGCCTACCGAAATCCGTATTTTATTCCTATTTTACTTGCTTTTGGAGTACATTATTATTTGGCAATCAGTAATTAAGTAAGACATTGTTATGTCCACAATACCACCTTTTTGTCTCCTTGAATCAATGGCATCAGCTGGAAAGCATCTGGAAGCTATTTATAAAATCGAGAGGTATGCCATTTTGTATAGCAGCAAAACATTCATTCGGTGGATGAAAAAGCATTTTTATGGGAGAAACAGGTGTGTTGGTTTATATTCTTCTTCGCCTGTAAACTGATCTTGAATATCAATTCAATTCAACACTCCCTTGCTATGTGTAATAGAGTTGAAATGTGGAAAGGAATCCGTACTGGTTGGCAGCTATGTGGAATGTATAGAATTCATTCATTGGTAGGAATATTTATTCCTTGAAACGCCAAGTTCGCTGTTGGCTGCTGGGCTAATAATGCTGCAATTGTAGAGCGCTTTGGAAATTCTCATATAAAAGCCGTTTATTATTATTATTATTATTATTTGTTTCTCATTTTATCCCTGCAGCGCCCTCAGTTGTCTGAAACATGGAGGCAAATGAGGAGAACCTGCAAGCTCTTGCCGCATGTCTCCAGCATACGCTCTCTCCAAACCTCAATGAGAGAAAAGAAGGTACAGTTTAATTTCACCTTGACAAGGTCCTTTGGACCAATAAAATCTCCTTTTTTTATCTGAAACCTTGTGTCATCAGAGCTATAAAATAAGCTCCTCAAAAAAAGTTTGGAAATCTAAGTTTACGGACACATAGCGTACTTTTTTTTGTTGTAAATATGGGAAATCTATATCCATATCGAGTCATATCACTGAAAAGAGTGTTTTACTATCTAAAGAATGATACCTTAGTTGTTTCCAGAGGTTATTTCACAGCTGAGTAATTCCTTTTGAAGTAGAAAAAAGTAAGGACGCAAAAACTGCAAATCATTAATTGTACCTATTTTAGTCACTATGTTAAACTATGGATTTGAATGGTTACAAGCCTGCGGATGGATAGATCGATGAATAAAATAACGAATGATTATCAATGCTAATCAACTTAAAGATGTTTATTACAATGACTGGTAACAATCTAAAAATTTCACCTGAAGAAAGCTCATTTATTCATTATTTCACTCTTTAATAAATCGTTTCTTCCTGCTCTTGCATCAATTTTATCCATTCAAAACCACATTTTAATGGCTACACTACGGTAAGTCAATTACAAATTTTGCAGTTTTTACTCTCATACCTTTGTTACTTTCATAGGGAATTGCTTAGCCGTGAAATAACATCTGTAAATAATTGATATGTCATTCTTTAGGTAATAAATCACTCTTTTTCAGTGATATTGCCCGATATGGAAATCAATTTCCCATATTTTTGCTATGTGTCCGTAAACTTAGATTTCCAAACTTTTTTTGAGGAGTTTATGATAGAAAACAAAGTGTTTGGAAGGTAAAAACCAAGGCATGATCTTGCTAATTATAGTTGGTATTGCAGTAAAAAGAATATCATGTGACAATTTTATTTGGTTAAGTGCATAAATTTCTGATTGCATGGTGTGAGTGGGAAAGATATTTTTATCACATGATGGCTGAGGCATAAATTCCAACTGCACGCAGTCGAGGTTTCATCTTGTTTGAAAAATGGCATTGGTTGCTTGGATAATCTTTTTTCTTTTTTTTCTCTTTTTGGAACACATTTCAAAGACTCAGAATAGATGGAAAAGACAAAGAGGATCTGAAAATCACTCTTCAGGGTGTCTTCTAAATGTTTATAATTTTATGGAAAAGGGCTTTTTTTTTTTTTTACTTTATACATGTATTTCACATATATCTATTATTTTACTGTGATTTTTTTATTGAATGAAGATCTAGAACAAGTGTCTTTTTAAGCTCCTCTTTTTCTTCTTTTTTAATGACAATCGTATTTTGAAAAGTAAATACTTTTCCTAATTTCTTTTTTTTTTCCAGCTGAGAAGTATTTAGAGTCATATGAGGCGACACCAAACTATGCTATCTGCCTTCTTACCCTCATTGAGCCCGACAGTGTTGATCCAAACATTCGCCAGTCGTCTGCCATCACATTCAAGAACTTTGTCAAGAGAAATTGGAGAGTGGTAAGTAAAATTCATCCCTTTTGATATAATACATGGCAAAATTAAGGATTTTTAAGAAGTATTTTTAGTCCTTATGACCAGTGATTGGACATGGATGGTGTAAAACAAATTTTAGTCTTCAATTTGCTGTCAAATTTTGTATTACGGCTCCTGTTTTATAGTGGAAGTTTTGTGGTAATGTGAACTTGAAATATTTTTATCCACAAACATCCACACACCAAATATATTATACATTGTCAAAAGACAAAAGGAACCAGAAATTGGCCTAAGTTCTAGTCAAGTCTGGTTCCTTATCTTTAGATATACCACACTAGTAAAGAACCATTTACTTGTGGATCTGACCATCAAATTCACGGTAGGCGGTTTGA
The DNA here is from genome assembly GCA_036244855.1 of Temnopleurus reevesii. NCBI lineage: Eukaryota > Metazoa > Echinodermata > Echinoidea > Temnopleuroida > Temnopleuridae > Temnopleurus > Temnopleurus reevesii. Next base: position 62,435 of record BQKZ01001244.1, on the reverse strand, counting down.
ATCCCACCCATGATGTTAATTTTCTTTAGCAAGAAAGTCATCCACATTGTGATGCACTCAACCCAAGTGAGGTGAATATATATAACTTGTGGATCCGACCATCAAATTCAGGGTAGGCGGTTTGAATCCCACCCATAATGTTAATTTTCTTTAGCAAGAAAGTCATCCACATTGTGGTGCACTCAACCCAAGTGAGGTGAATATGTTTGGCAGGAATGTATGTTCCTTGAAATGCATAAGGGCCTCATAGCTGCTTTTGCTAAATCCAGGGTAATATTACTGCACTAATCGTAGATTAAGCGTAAAGAGATGCAATAGCAGTGATAATGCTGTCATGTTGCTAGTGCGATTTTTTACATTGTAGTCCTTCTACAAAATTCAGAATAAAATAAAGGAAACAGAGAGTATAACGTTATGAATCTTATTTCAATTATATAAAAAATTTACTCCAGTGTTGTAAATTCAGACAAATTATTCACACGGTATATAACAACATTCACCTGGATGAGACGTCTTCTCACCATTCAACCTCACGGCCTCAACATCCAAGAGGGCAATGACTAACTTTGGTTTTTGCTCACCACTTTCTGCCCTTTTCCCTCCCTGTATTCTATTTTTTGCACTGTTTGTTATATCACCCAAATATGTTAAATTTCACTGTTGGAATTCTGTTCACTTTTCTCTTCCCTACCTCTTTCCTTATTCTTCTTTCTCCCCCCACCCCCTTCCGATTTGTATCTGTTGGTTTTCCACACCCCTTTGTCTTTACCTATTTATCCACTTCTCCTTTCGTTTTCCTTCTATATTTTCTCAACTCTTTCTTACTTGGGTAACCTATGTTTACCTATAGTCTTCTACTTGGCTTTCTCACCTTCCCTTCACCCCTCTCAACTTTCACACTTCTCTAATCCCTTCATTGTTTTGGCCCAAGCTCTCCCTCCAGCTGGTCACCTTTCTTTTGTTCAAGCATTGGAGTTCCTTTATTCCTCCCTCCTTGCTCTGTGATTGGATGGCCTTCACATCCTGTTCTTTCTTTCTCTCCACCTCCTCGTTTAGCTTTTTCTATATACTTGTGTGTTCGCTTCATTTCCTTGTCATTTTGCTCATGATTAAGATTCTACTTAATTCAACTTAATCTAAATAAGAAGTACAAGTGAAGCTATCCCGCCGACAGTCTTGGCTGAAGACTGAATACATAGTTTGACTTGGGGTAAACATGAATAAATTTGAATACGTTACAAAACTGGCCTCTTTTTATTGGGCATTTGTGGAAATCCCTTGAAGGGGAACTTATTTGATTTACATAAGATATTAGGGTGTAATTACACCTGACCTGAACATACTTTGAATCATTCCTAGGTCATTATTTATTATGTTTATTGGGAAATGTTTACAACCGGCCATTTTCATGAGCGGTTAACCTGTCGAACAATGACGATGGAATGCTATTACTGCTCAATGGAGTATTAAGTGAACGTTTCCACAATTCTATCAATAGAAACAACAGGCTCAATGGTGGAATGATTAAAGATATGTTCAGGTCAGGTGAAAGTACGTCCTAATATTTTTTGTAAATAAAATAAGTTCCCCCTTAAGGGATTTCCACAAATGCCCCTCAAAATTCTCTTCACATGCATATATGGTGTACATGAGGTCATATAACAGTCATCTGCATATGAAGAGAATTTTTAGGGGCGTTCCCAAAATGCCTCACTTAAATATGAAGAAAATTGTTTAAAAATATATGGGACACATTAGGGAGCTCTCTCACTCATAAAGACGATGGTAAGGGTAGCATAGATCACCACAAGTAAACATACATTGCCATAATAGTGGACCTTTACACTCTATGGATTGACTTGTTTATTTTGATTTTTGATTTTGGGGATTCCCTATCTTTACTTAGAGGAAGTTGTCATCTATTTTTAAAAGAACAAAGAAAATAAATCTCTTTCCAGCATATGCGCTGTACAATCACTGTGTTATTCAATTTTTTAGGGACAGTCGCGTTAACCAGAAGTAATATTATATTTTTATTATGTTTACAACCATTTATTCTCGTTTGCTGTAGGCTGAAGATGAACCGAACAAAATCAACGAGGCTGATCGCAATAGTATCAAGACCAAAATCGTTGGACTAATGCTGAGTGTTCCGCTGAAGTTACAAAGACAGGTATATATCCAGTGATGACAATGAATAATCATATTCTTCTTCAATAGGCAGGCTTTAATAGATGCATATTTTATTCCTACTCTATTAACAAAGTTTGTATTTGACAACACCTACATGTATGCTTGTCTGACACTTACATGACATGGCAACAAGTAATCCATACCAGTTGGATTCCAAGTACTGTAGTTAAACTGTTGCTGACATGTGAAAGAAATACCATGTAACTATGTTCATTTGCAAGAANTTTTTAGGGACAGTCGCGTTAACCAGAAGTAATATTATATTTTTATTATGTTTACAACCATTTATTCTCGTTTGCTGTAGGCTGAAGATGAACCGAACAAAATCAACGAGGCTGATCGCAATAGTATCAAGACCAAAATCGTTGGACTAATGCTGAGTGTTCCGCTGAAGTTACAAAGACAGGTATATATCCAGTGATGACAATGAATAATCATATTCTTCTTCAATAGGCAGGCTTTAATAGATGCATATTTTATTCCTACTCTATTAACAAAGTTTGTATTTGACAACACCTACATGTATGCTTGTCTGACACTTACATGACATGGCAACAAGTAATCCATACCAGTTGGATTCCAAGTACTGTAGTTAAACTGTTGCTGACATGTGAAAGAAATACCATGTAACTATGTTCATTTGCAAGAAACCTGCATAAATCTGAATCTATTTGTAAACCTGCCTATTACGTTCGGATGAGGGGTACCAATTTCAATAGATGTTGGTATGAAAACATTCAATAGAAATCAAGATAGATATGATATTTTTGTATTATCACGTACATACAGAGAAGCCAATCGTTCCTGTAGGTGTATACTCATACAATATCAAGGCTTTCACTACAAGTGAATAGCTGAGTGTACGGTTTTTGTTTTATAATAATTATAATAATTAGATAAGTTATATAGCGCAGTCACTATATGGATATATTCTACTGCGCTGTGATGTTTGAGGCTGTGGATATTGTTAGTAAAATAATGCTTATAAGGACAAGATATTATTGAAAGCTTCAAGGAGTTTTCAACAAGCTATTGAAAGCAACAATAGATGGAGATGATCTCATTTAAATTCTATGTCAAATTTTAAGCGTCATTGACCTATTTGTTTTTGCATGTTATTGTTGTTTCATTTCAAAATTTAACCAGCCATAATCGTTCTTCCCCTAACACACCATCAGTCTCTGTTACCTCTTTTAGGGGATGTTGTTCAAAATCAACTGCAAATCAACTGCAAATTTGCACATTGTGACGCGCATTTTCATTCGTGCACGGTATGCGCATTTAACAAGACGCGCATGAAACAGTGAGTTTTATTGGTGCGTTCCGATCAACTGCAACTTGCGATCAATTTTAACTTTTGAGCAACACCCCCTTAAAATGACATTCTGCTCTTTCGTGCTGAACGAGGTACTTAGTATCCCCTGTTAGATAGGTTCACAAATTGAACATTGAATGCATGATAAGAGGTCAATCGTTGCGTGACTGAGTGGTTTTCTGCCGATCTTAAATTGTATGTCCGCCTACAAAGAAAACGGCAACGGATTCTCGGTTTTGCACATAAAATTTTGCACACAGGCATGAAAGTTACGTTCTACCTTGTTCAGAATCAGCTTGCGATTAGCTGTAAGCCATAAGCTATGATTCTATTTCATCCTGTTTCAGCTGAGTGATGCTATAAGCATGATTGGGAAGGAAGACTTTCCAGACAAGTGGCCCACGCGTCTCCTAGAGATGACAGATAAGTTCCAGAGCGGCATCTTTCATGTCATCAATGGGGTCCTCCGTACAGCTGCGCATGTTAACTTTTTGTACAAATTTTTAAGGATTATTTTTGCTGGTCTAAAATTTGCGGTTGGCAATTTCACCGCACAAAGAGCGAAAATTAGTCCCCCAAGAAAATTTTACGGTATACAGTTAAGGAATGAGCTTTGATTTCCCGATAAGTAGGGGATCGCTGATTGGCTGAGCGGTTGTCTGGCAATCCATGTTTTGCGTCGACCTATAACATTAGATCGCCAGGAAACTGGTCTGGCTTTGGGAATGAAGAGTTATCCGTTTTGCACACAAAATTTGGCCCACGTTTTTATGCCTCTGCCAAGGTGTTGTGTGAGGTATTTTTTAGAATCGATTTTCAAAAGCTCACTAATTTAGTTTTTTGTAAACATTTCAGTTGAGCGATGCTATCAGCATGATCGGGAAGGAAGACTTCCCTGACAAGTGGCCCACGCTCCTCCCGGAGCTGACAGATAAGTTCCAGAGCGGTAACTTTCATGTTATCAATGGGGTCCTCCGTACAGCTCATTCGCTCTTCAAGAGGTAAAGGAATCTTTTCTTTAGGAATACTGTGCTTGTATTTAGTGCAAAACCTTGTCTTTATCTGTCTCATTTTTTTTCATTTTCCTAACAGCAGTAAATACTCTTTTGACATTTTATCACTCAATATTTATGAGTTTTATTATGTATTCTTAATGACTTAAACTGATTGAAATTTGATCCAGATGTTTAATGCACATCAAAAATATTTTTGAAAAATGTATATTATGACAATAAAACAATGCAGCTACCTGTAAGGATGAATTTATTTATTCTTTGAGACTTAGTTTAAAAACCCAAATTCTACATTGCCTTAGAATTCAATAGATAAAGCTCAGTAATATCTGTGTATGATTGAACAGTTACGAGATATATGTATGTATGAACTCATTAGATTTTGTTTGATATTTAAGGTCCCAGTCACCTAGAAGCCCAGCAGCAACACGATTCAACACGACTCTATGTTCAGTTCACAGATAGTTGCTTGCGAACAAACAGGCATGCTGAATCGTGTTGCTTGTGGGGCCCTATGTGACTAGGGCTTAAAGATCATTGGGGAACATGAACACCAAAAACATTGAATATAATTAAATATACATGTCACTTTGGTACATTTGTGAAATATTTTGCCAAAGCGTAAATATTTTCTCTCTGTTTCTTTATTGTTTTTTTCGTTCAAGGTACCGCTATGAATTCAAATCCAACCCACTCTGGATAGAGATCAAGTTTGTTCTCGGAAAATTTGCAGATCCACTCACTCAGCTGTTAACCGTAAGTCACTTATTTTCTTCATAAGGACCGGATTGCAGTACTCAATCCAATTTTTATCCTATTATCTAGTCAGCAGGAACAGACACTGGGCTTCGGTTTCCTGCAATGTGTACAGTTCACAATACATAATCCACAATGCCGTGGTGTAGTGGTCGTGATTCTCGCCTTTCAACTAGAGCCTAGTCGTAGGTTCGAATCCTACCCATGGCGTCAATTTCCTTCAGCAAGAAATTCATCCACATTGTGCTGCACTCAACCCAGGTGAGGTGAATGGGTACCTGGCAGGAATATTTATTCTTTGAAATGCCAAGTGCACCGTGTATGGCTGCCGGGCTAAAGCCAGGGTAATAATAATGTAAAGCGCCTTGAGCACTCAGCAGAGTGGATACGTGCGCTATATAAATTGCATCTATGCATCTATCTGCATTCAGAGACTATTATAAAGATGTTACATGTATGAATCCATTGATTTACATGAAGCTGGAGGAAGCCCAATTTCAATAGTAATGTAGTTAGGAAATACACTTTAAGGGGAGTGAGAGCGATTGCTCTCCTAAAGCTCCCCTTAAATGCTTTTTGGGGAGTGATTTATTGTTTAGTTCAGTTCAGTTCATCCATTTATTTCACAAACAGCATAAAAACACTAAAATTTACAAAGTGAAATATATATAGCAGATATAATTATAAACTGGTTGACGGTAGCAGCCAAAAAGGAATGCCCTTATGGGAGGCCGACCGTATTGAGCCCCTTGTAATTCCAATTTTACTACATGAAGACCCAATTTAGCTCCCCAAAATCTCTCCTTGAGAGCATCTATGAGAGCTATCTGTAGCTCCCCTGCAAATTATTAAATTCAGTCGCTGTTGTAGTATCAGATTGCAGACCCGGTTTTCGATCTAGTGAAAAATGCAATACCGAAAGCCAATAGTATGTGTTTGCAGACAAATAACTCTGAATCCATCACTTGATTTTCTGTATGGGATGATTGCATCATTCTGAAAACTATGCACTTACGGTGAATAGCGATATATGTGATTTGTTGAAATTAAAATGATGTATTGATGTAGATAAATAATTGAATAATTCTTGCCTTATCCCAACATGGATAAATACCGATTGACAGTGCTTTACCGAGAAGCTGAGAAAAAAACTCGGGCATTCTCGGGTAGGAATCGAACCCACGATCTCCTGATGACTAGACAGGTGTCTTACCACAACCGCTATAACACGAATCGAGCCCGCCACTTCCATCGGCTCTCGGTGGTCTAGTGGTAAGACACCTGTCTAGTCATCTGGAGATCGTGGGTTCGATTCCTACCCGAGAATGCCCGAGATTTTTTCTCGGCTTCTCGGTAAAGCACTGTCAATCAGTGTTTATCCATGTTGGGATAAGGCAAGAATTATTCAATTAGAATGATGTAATTACAATGTTTACTTTTTTGCATCTTTGATCACTTACATGTAAGGCATTTTTCTAATGTGGCATGATAGAATTGCAGTCCAACCTATCTCAAGATAGAATGTTTCGATGTGCTGCCAACCAATATGATTATACAATGTCAATAAGACAATTATAGGGCAAAAGAGGATATTTTGTTTAAATACACAGTGTTGGAAATTGCGTAGAAGCCAAGATGGGATTTTTCCTGAAAAAAGGATTTTTATGGTAAAATAATTACCATATGAAGTTGGCAGCTCTTGGGCCTGTAACATAAAAGATGCAATTAAACTTACGATAGATATTAATCGCAAGTCTGTGGCAACATGTGTACAACAGAGATACAATTAATTTTCAATTCATCGCATCTCTTTTAATTATGTTACAGGCCCCTTGGGTGGTATTCTGAACTCATTCTCATCTTTCTTCTTATCTCTAAGAGTTAGGAATGCGCATAAATCTTCAGTCATCATTATGATTACCATTGCTTTTATTATTGTTGACTAAATTTTGGAAAAGAAATTAGAAATTTGGTTCTCATTTTTTTCACTTTTTCATTTGTTGTTTATAGGCTACCATGGAGCTGAGTGAGGTCCACAAAGACAATAAAGAATACACCAGCATCCTATGTGACTCACTCACCCTCATCTCAAAGATATTCTACAGTTTGAACTTCCAGGTATGGTATGAGCAGATATTTTTGTGGCCTGCTTCCGTTGCATATTCATGTGTCATATTTGTGTTTACAACTTCTAAGACATGCCCATTTTCCCTCAAATGCTAGTGTATTATTTTTCTCAATTTACTTGCAACATATCCATGTCTAGCTTCAGTTCCCCTTTAAAATTTGTTCTTTGCTCAAATTAATTTTTATTTCACCATCAACAAGCCAGAAAGAAATCATGCTCATCCTTTGACTGCACTTTTGACCTTTTATTTATGCTTACTCTTAGTCTTTGCATTTCATTAAAAAGCACTTAATTTATTCATTATAATCTATATACTGTTGCTCCAAAGTTGCGATCAATTTCAAATTGCAGTTAATCTGTGAATGCCAATCAAATCCATTTTTTATGCAGTGTACAAATAGGAACCTGCATACCCATCTTACATGTATTTGCAGTTGATTTGCTATGAATTGCAACCTTTGAGCAACATCCAATGATAATACAGTGGAAACTTGGTATAAAAAGATCTGATATTATAATAATAATAATAATAATAGGGGTACTTTTAATGCGCCAGATTCCAAATGAATAATGTGCTCAAGGCGCAAGATATTATGAAATATCTGACATAAAGAGGTAAAAATCTGGTCCCAGCTTTTAACAACGAATTGTTTTTAACGCTGCTATAAAGAGATTACTGCTATAACCAAGGTATTTTTATGGTCCCAATGACCTCTTGTATAGCGCCGGTCTCCGTCTCGGCTTGGCCCTCATGGCGCTCAATTACTCAAAATAATGTCCTAATCAGTGCTATGATTCATCTTTCAATCCAAGAACTCCCAGTAGTAGAAGTAACAACATTTATAGGGCACTTTATACAGGTGTTTCAAAGTGCATAACCCACTCAGGATTCTTAATTTTTTTTTGTCTTTTTCTGCAGGACCTCCCAGAGTTTTTCGAGGACAATATGGAAACTTGGATGACTCATTTTCATAAGCTACTCACTAGTGACAACCCGCTGCTTCATTCGAAGGTATGAACAAAAGAGACCTAGTCTTTATGGTATGTCAGAGATGTCAGCCATTCCAGACTATGTATAAATTCAAAATTAAAAGTTTTCTAAATCAGAGTTTTGTAGATTTTTTTTTGCCATAAGAGGGCATTGTTATCAGAAATATGAATGCTTGCCCTGCTACCTGGAGAGAAAGTTTCGGAAAAGCAGCTTATACATGCTAAAATGTCAATCAATGATAATCTTAGTCAGACCTATTATCCTTGTCTGCCAATGGGGTATTCCGTCAGCTTGAAAACTAATTAGATAACCTCGTCAGGGAGAAATCAACACAGATGAATGACATGTAACATATAACTATATAATTATAAAAATATAACTGATACAACCATTCTTTCCCCCTCTCATCTTGAATCATTTTTGTAAAGGATGAAGACGAAGCAGGCCCTCTAGAGTTGCTGAAGTCACAGATCTGCGATAACATCGCCATGTACGCCCAGAAGTACGACGAGGAATTCCAACCGTTCCTAGACAAGTTTGTAGACGCCGTCTGGAATCTTCTTGTGACGACTGGTGCACAAGTCAAGTATGATCTGGTAAGTGTTAAGAGGTTTAACTTGTAACCAGCAAATCATATGGCTTATTTTTTGCTACCCTGGGGGGGGGGGGGGGTGCAGGTGAGAAGATGTGATGGGGACAATAATTCCAGTGGTTCCTATTGATGATGATGGTGATTATGATGATGATGATGGTAGTGGTGATTATGGCAATGATGATGAAGGTGTTGATTACGATGATGATGATATTGGTGGTGATTATGATGATTATGATGATGATGATGGTAGTGGTGATTATGGCAATGATGATGAAGGTGTTGATTACGATGATGATGATATTGGTGGTGATTATGATGATGATGATGATGATGATAATGGTAGTGGTGGTGTTGATGACGAAGATGATGATGAAAAAGAAGATCATGTTGAAATTAAAGTTGATGGTAATGATGATGCTGATGATAATGATGGAGAAGGAGGGGAAGGAAGAGGAGGAGGAGGAGGAAAAAGAATTAGAAGAAGTAGAAAAAGAAGAAGACAAAAAAAAGGAAGAAGAAGAAGAGAAGAAGAGAAGGAGGAGGAGAAGAGGGAGGAAGAGAAGAGAAATGAGAAGGTAAAAAAGAAGACAAAGAGATAGAGAAAATAAAGAGAAAAGTAATGAGAAAGACAAGAAATTGAAGGAGAAATAGAAGGAGAAAACAGAGGAAGTAGATAGACAAGAAGAAGAAGAATGCAATGGGCGATGATAACGATGATGAAAATGATGATTCTACCTTTGATGATGGTAATAATGATAATAGCAATAATTCTTTTTACTTTTCATTTCTATTCTCATCCGTAGTTAATTAGCAATGCCATCCAGTTCCTCGCTTCAGTAGCTGATAGAGACCATTACAAACACCTTTTTGAACCGCCTGAAGTATTGAGGGGAATCTGTGAGAAGGTCATAGTCCCCAATATGGAATTTAGAAGTAAGTACTCATTTTTAATGAGGGAGCATAGAAATTCAATCATGTTGAACAAACATGTGGAGAATAATCACAAATGAGCTACTTTTATAGTAATACATCAAATTGAAAAGATTACTGTCAAACCTCATTATAAAGAGCACTGATAACAAGGTAATTTTCCTGGTCCCATTTCTTTGTATTTCATTGTATTTTGGCCCTGATATAATAAGGTTTCAATATAAAGAGGTAATTTCTCTGGTCCCAACGACCTTGTTATAACGAGGTTAGACTGTATTAGCAGATGGAAGTTTAAAAAATAAAACTAACTAGTGTATTTGACTACACAGGGCAGGTGAACCAAGTTACATTGATAAAATAAAGAAGCTGAAAAGTAAGACAATATTGTAAAGCACCAAACAAGAAGAGGAAGAGGAAAGGGGTTTACCGGAAAGAGAATCCATTTTAGATTTACGGTTTGGGGATGGGGGTGGCTGCTTCAGCCCACATTTTTTTAACCCTTCAACATTTCTGGTCCCACTCTTGTGATTTGTGAACGCTACCGTACCGATTGACATTTTTGTGAGTGTGGATGCAATCATATCTCTTTGGAAGCTAGTGATTTTATGATATTGACTGCAATAAAAGCCTATAACAGATATGACAACCCCAAGTCGTACTCCTTTATTTCTTTCAATCCTCTTCTGCTTCAAAAGGGTAATACTAAGATCTATAGACCTATCTATGAATGCAGTACATTATCATGCCATAATGCATTGTTTTGTGTTTTACAATATTGTCTTGCTTAAAAAAAAAAAAGAAGAATTTATTGTCTCACTGGTGTTGTCTATTTGTACCACAACAAAGTTACTATCTTTGTCCACAGTGACATACCTTCCAAATTGTATTTATCTTCATTCTATCGAAAAAAGTTGATGAAAAAAAGTTTTTTAGGTCGATGGGCGGATGACATTGAGTATTTTACATATTGAATAAGTAACAACGTCCATTGTGTTTGGAACCCCTCATCCACATGTAAAAGACAAAGGATGTAGATTTGGGTTAGCATCCAGGCTGCTAGAAACACAATTTGCGAGTGCGTTTTATGAAAAAAGGTTGCAAGGCTAGTGTATACCTTTTGTTTGAGAAATCATGATTTTTCACAGTATACCAATGTATACTGTCAAAGCTGAAATTTTTGCGGGGATTTTATTTTCGCAAATTTCGTGACCATAGATTTGCTAAAATCCATTCATTGGAATGTCCATGGACTTGTGTACAAGTAAAATGGTCTGAAATTCTGTGAATTCTGTAATATTTATGTATGCTAAAAATTATACTGTAATTCAAGAGAAATAATCTCTGGCTTTTTTTTTATCTTGGTAAGGTTCTGATGAGGAGCTGTTTGAAGTTAACCCCGAAGAATATATCAGACGGGACATCGAGGGCTCAGGTAATGTGAAATTTAAACATCTCATCATATACAAATTCAAGTTGGTTTGTGGTAATCTGCTTTTACCCAATGAATCATTTTGTGACAGAAAACAACCCACATTCGTCGGAATTCACAAAGGGGGTTTCTTAAGTCCATTGATTAAACCCGGAATAAACCCTGGACGGTGTTTCACCGAATCGTTCTTAAAGTTACGCTCGACTTTTAAGAAAGACTGGAGTATGTTAACCAGTGTAATATGCATGAGACTCTGGATTATTCAGCACAAGAACTGGTACAAGTCATGCATAAAGTCATTCTTAATAAAGTCCTTTGTAACTTGGGGAAACACCGCCCTGGTGTGGGAAATTTTAGCTTTAAAGGGGACCCAGACAATAATGTAAAGTCAGTAAATGAAGAAAAATCAGATGAACAAACTGTGAAAATTTGAGCAAAATCAGATAATCCGTTCAAAAGTTATGAGTTTTTAAAGTTATCATTTCCACCTGTGCTGGGCATCCTTGAATTGGCAACGTATAGCCAATTAGCATAATCTGTGATGTCATACATGGATAACTCCTCATGCACTTTGTATATAAATTTATTGAAAATGGATCAATATCATATTTCAAATGATGAATCAGCACCGTTCTTTCTGGAATGCTTGCAGAATTGATGTGGCTTTAATATATGTAACCGAAAAAACAAAATTTTGTCTACTTTTCTGGAAAAAGAGGAAAATGTGAAATTTTGTGTACAAAGTGAATGGAGAGTTCTCCATGTTGGCAGCCATTTTTTGCCTGTACGTTTGCCAATTTAAGGAGCCCATGAGGGGTGTAAATCAAACCTTTGAAAATTCATAACTTTTGAATGGATTGTCCAATTTTGCTCAAATTTTCACAGTTTTTTCATCTTATTTTTCCTCATTTAATGATATCAATTTAATGTCTGAGTGTAGTTCCCCTTTAATGCGCTTGATTTTGTGCGTATGCAGGAGACTGGTCTAATGAGCAGGCCACTGTGACAATTTATCAAGTGCGTTAACCCATTGACTCCTTGAACTGGGAAGTCCCTGCACAAAGTCTATGGGAATTACAGAATTCAGTTGTCAAATGGGTTAAATTTATATCACCACATTGTTTAAAGCTAATATAGCTTAGTGTCATATGGAAGTCATAGTTCAGGACGGTTGTGTGATTGATTTAATCCCCCCTCCCTTCCCCCTCCCCCTCCCACAGCCTTTTTAGACTGGGTAACAAAATAAACCACCTTTGTGAATCCTAGGAGGTCTTTCACCAAGATACAAAACACTTTAAGAACGACTTTAAGATTGACTGGTATCCCTTCTTGTGCTAATAATTCCTTAATAGTATGCGCATTCAGTGCAAGAATTGATACCAGTCGATCTTAAAGTTGTGCGTAACTTTAAGAACGACTTGGTGAAACACTGCCCATGTGAAGTGTTTTATATACTTTGTGGTAACCTTTTTTGCAAATTTTAGCTGGACCCCTTAGGAATATTAATGCTGTAGAAGCATATCTTGGACGTGCCATCGAGGGCTCTTCAGACAAGGTATTTACGAAAGGCAGCGATGTCTTTTTTTCCAGAGCAGTGGACCTTCTACAAAGTCGTCTTTGTATTCTAATTTCCTTCCATCATGGGTCACCAGGAGGCTATTTTATAGAAATTAGTCAGTGCGACAAGAGCGGATTTTCCGACAGTTGCTATAACAACAGTCAGCGGCAGTTGTTTTAAGCCAATCAGAATCAAGGATTTCACTGGATTTGTCTCCGCTGACTAAGATTTACAACAAAGCAAGAGTCTTGTGATGCAGTCCCACCTTTATACACTCTGCCTCGACTCTAGTAAGCAGCTCCTGAGCTTTCTGGAACATGTCCGACAGTAGAGCAATATCAGTAATAATAATTATAGTGGCTACTTGCACAGGTCCACCTTTCGTTGCCCATGGCGCTTTGATTGAAAGAGAAAAGTAATGAAGACAATACAAATAAAAGCAAAAATATCCTGGACACAAAAAAGATATTGCTGTATTATGATGAAACGAACATGGAGGTTTTTAGTTGGGGTTTGAGTGTTTCTGTTGAAGATTGCTGGCGTAATTGAAAAGGGAGCTCGTTCCGCATTTTTTAGCCTATTACTGAAAAAGCCCGATTACCAAAACAATGTTTCGTTCTCGAAATATTTAACAGCAGTGTATGTGATGATGAGCGGAGATGTCGTGCAGGATTGTACTTTGGAATTGAATTTTGCAAGTATACAGAGGAAAGGCCAAACATAGCATGATGAACAAGGAGAATGATTTTAAAGACAATTTGTTTGTCAACTGGAAGCCAATGAAGTGATCGTAAAATTGGTGATATGTGGTCATATTTTTTAGAGAGCGTCAGGAGTCGGGCTGCAGAATTTTGGAGTCGTTGGAGTTTCATCGGCAAATTCCATGTCAGCAAGGAATTACTTGGAGTATGTTTTAAATTTGTGGAGAGTGACTGGGAAATCCAATTCCGCCTCTCCGCTATGCAAAGCAAAGCCCAAAACAATGATGAAAAGGAATGGGGCTAACGTATCACCTTGGGGTACACCAGCAGTGCTCTTGGACAGATATGGGTCCAGTGTGTTGCCTTGGGGTACACCAATGGTGATATCGCACATCTCTGTCCTTCCATCAGAAGTTTTGACCTTTGCTTTGGTGTTGGAGTACATTTTCTCAACATCACTGAGGAGATCTGGCAGTATTGATATACATGTAGGCTCTGAGGATTTTTATCACGTTCCCCCTGTGTTTGGAGTTTAGTGCTTTTGGGATTCAATTAAGGTAATGATTACTGGAAGATGGGTTGATTTTATAATCCTATATTTGATACAATTATAATAATGATTTTAAAGTCTCTTGAATGTCAGTAGAGTAGAACAGCTTTTTATGTCTTCAGGTAGGTTATTCCAAAAGTTTGGGCTTGTCAATGAGTATGTTCGTTCCCTCCAGGTTATACAAACATTGAGTATGTCATGTTCTCAGTTGAGGATGTGGAATTTTTTTTTAGTATTTGTCAAAATGTTGTCATGGTTACCACAATTTTGCTGAAAACCTGATTTTATAACTTTATGACATTTAACAACTTTGTATGTATCCATTGTGATTATCTGTAACTGCAGCAATGCACATGAATAATGTATTAACCACTTAATATTTTGTAGTCAAAATAGAGTGTGTAAGTAAGGTAATTTTTGTGTGTGATGTTTTATTGTAATCAAGGGGTCACATACTATTGATATAAAATAATTTTGGCAGGGGTATTCATCACATTCGGTGCTATTTCTGTTTGTTTTACGATCCAAATTATTTCCCTTCTCTCAGTTTATGGGAGGAGGTTATTTCCTTATTAAAATTTGTTGTTATGAATTGTTGTGAATGTTTGATATTAAAGCTAACTTGTTGTTGTTTTGTATCTGTTTATTTAACCACACTTTACATCTTGTTTTCTCCTTACTGGATGGATGGTAAGCTTGTTTTGGATGTATAGTTGAGTAAATATATGGTTTGACCCCCCCCCCCCCCCCTAATTGCAACAGAATAATTTTCAATGGTTTTTGGCTCATTTGAGTGTCTGGAATGATGTACGAAATCTATTAAAAGATTTTAGCTTTGGAAATGTATTTGAAAGATGTTATTAAACATGGCTACCACTACCTAGAAATAGCCATAACTCATGAAATATCCTTCTACTTCTACAAAAAAATTAACTTGGAATGCAGTGCAGTGGAAAGTTTACCCAGAAATCAAAGATGAGGGCAATAGGCGGGTTTACTTATATATTCAAATTTATGGGCGTTTAATGTAGTTACGCGGTATTCCATAGGCCGGTTGATAACTATAAGACTACAATACTTGGAATCCAGTTTGCATATATAATGTAGCACGCGGACTTTTCGGGTAGGGAGGATCTTTAGGAGTTTAAACTTTGCGCAGCGGAATACATGAAACTTATTTAATTCCCACCCATAGCCCGTCTACAAGGCAGAGTAACATACAATATTTGAGCAGGGATATGTCTCATCAACACAAATCCACTCAAACTACAATCAAAGTCAATCATACATAAGCCACAATCAATCATCAACAGTCATCAACATTCATACACTAATGTTGAATAAGATGATATATAACAAAATAAACTAATCAAATTAATAATTTAAAGGAAGGTATAGGATCCTTTAATTATTTGCTAATAACTACAATGAAAATATTTACAATATATACAATCAAAGATGTAACCCATCGTTACATAATACTTAGTTGCATTAGGAACATTATTGTTCCAGAAGTTTACTTGACTATTAACTATATTCAGATTTAGAGAAATACAATTACACTTTGATACATTAATTAGACTTAGGTCTGAAACCTTAGGCTAAGTTATCGGACATTATATGAGGGTCTCAGTGCTGTTACACTGGGAGCAAGTAGAACATGACGTCCTTGACCTGCAAAGGCAGAGAAAAGGAGTTATGAGATGGAGAAATCCATGAATGATGTGTGCTGCTCCCATCACATCAGAAAGTAAAGAGCGTATTAATATTAATTATTAGCTTAACTTTAAGTTGTAACAGAATTAACAAAACCAAAATGAATTGTTATTTCAAAGTGATTAAAACCATTAGCAAGGTTTATAAATCATTAATAACATTTATATAACTTGGCAATTATAATACAATCAATTAACTTTGTAGAAGACGTATTATCCTTACTTTCAGGTATCAAAGTAATATAAAATTAATAATCATTACTTCCAATCAGACTTTATTCAATATAAAATATAATTCAAATATCTCATCTAAAATCCATATAAAAATCTCTCATCAGTTATGTAATATGATATGGAACAATATTAAACAACTTAGGAAAAATAACAAAACATTTAATATATGTAAATGATTATTGGATCTTACCTGCAAAGGCAGAGAAAAGGAGTTATGAGATGGAGAAATCCATGAATGATGTGTGCTGCTCCCATCACATCAGAAAGTAAAGAGATCGATGGAGGCAAGCTCATCCTGGATTTTGGTCAGTTTGTTGGAGTGTACCAATATTGTAACTTTTGGGAGGGGGTTGTGAGATAATACTGGGTAAAGGTGTAGATCCTGAGTCATTCATACCACACTATCTTCAACAAATACAAATGGTATTTGTGAATATGACACAATAATGAACTTGGTAATTAATATCAAATATCAATTCATTATTTGTATGTGTATTAATTAAACCATTAATAATGAACTACCCTACAATTCTAGTAAGATGGAATAGCCCAAAACAAGTTTACATCAGGTGAACATGCGTCACACTTTCTGGGAATGACCATTTGGACATTGCATCAGATTCTTGGTAGAAGTTTATAAACATCACCTGTTGTCCAGTGACAATCTCCTTTCTCCTCTCTCCCGGATTGTGTGCAAGGGTCACAAAAGTATGGACTCTCAATATGCATCGATACACACATTGTATCAGAGAAAGAGAGAGAGAGAGAGGGGGGGGGGTGTAATTACAATACATCTTTCCACAATCATGGAAAGTACACAAAATACAAGTACAAATGATATAAACAAGATTTCAATACATGAGCGACTGGTAAATAAAAGAAAATATAAGGATAACTTCATCTTTTACTCTTTCTACCTTATATAGTACCAAAGAGGTGCTACAATTCTTCCCTGCTTAAAAAAAAAAGAAGAACTTCCCAGTTCGATAAAATGTATACCACCAAAACATGCTCAACATATTTTCATGTCATGTTAGATAAAACAAAATCAGTGAGATCTTTGGAGATCACATCCAAACGGTTTTCATAAAATTGTCCAATATAGCTTACAGCTGCTAAACAGAAGATTTGATTATCAAAATCTCAGTTTCTGATGAAAGAGAGTCTATCATGTCGTTCAATGTCAATCGAATCTATAATCAATAATCAATACAATGGACCATGGACCAATGTCCTCAGCTACAGTCAATCTGCGCTTTATATTTCTACAGCTATCAACGTTGCAGTTCATAAACCTGATGAAAGTGCTTCGTAGATTGTCCAGTGCACGATTAAGGTTCAAGTTCATTCTTGGCATAATGTTCCAGCAAACCAAATGACGAATTATCTCTCGGCTGATGCTACTTTCTGTCTTGACGTCTCACAAAGAGTCCAAGGCGGTTCAGGTTCCAAAGCTGGTAGAACTTTAGTTCCTGCTAGCCTCATCTACGATGCGGGGATGAAGTCCAGCTCTCCAACTCATGAGAACCCTCAGCCCTAACCTAATTTATCTAATTAAGTTACGTCAGTTTCTATCACTTATTTATCAGACAATTAACTATCAAAATACATTACGTATTCAGAAAAAATGTCTACACGAACATAATTCCTTAACCTCGAAAAAGATTCATTCTAAAGTATAACTTTATATGCTAACAAGATTCTTAACAAATTACAAACTTAAAAAAAACCAGTACTTACAAAAGTTACTTTCATATCAGAAATCTCACAAACATAAACGGCATTCAAACACACATAAACATTCACAGAAATTAAGTTAAAAGACTAATTTCTAGTGTACATGTTTTATCATCTTTGCTCAATGCATCTATGCATTTCCTCAAATTTCCTCAGAGGGATAGTGTCAAAACTATCATCAACTTTTTATTACCAATCATCCCAATTAAGCAAATACTTTAAAGGGTTATTCTTGACTTGGCATCAGTCAATATCAACAACTGAGGCACTGGGTGAAAACACTATAATTTCTCCCAAGATTGACCTTTTATCTTCTTAAGAAGATGGTGAAGAGGTCTTTTCGAGAATTTGTGTAGAACTTTCATTATCATGAATAAGGTCTAACTCTGATTTTCAACGCTATTGATTGTAGAAACATGATGGTTGATCAGTCCGTATGTATCTCCAGCCAACAGAGAGTGAAAACACATATGCCCTATTCAACGATCCCAAACACAAAATGTGTAAAATGAATTACACTGAGCAAATATGAAATACTTTACCGATTTACAAATACATTTTACGTAACAATACAATACTTTATATCTTCATCCAATCATACAAAGCTTAGGAAGCAAACACAAATTTGGCATAAAGTTATTTGGTTACCAAAATAGACACTACAGTCTTACACAAAATTTGTATCAATCAAATTCATAATTAACTTAACAGATAAAATGAATTTACATGTGACACTTCATCTGTCGCAGATATCATACAAAACACATTAGGTCTCAATACTAATTGGACTGAATACGAGGGTCAGTATACTCTCATAGAGGCATCTCATAGCCTACTAGATTCCCTTATATCTTCCTATTCATATAAAACAAATCCAACTACAGTGGAACTGGGAAAAGCTAACAATGAATATCAGGCAAGGGTTTTCCATCCTTTCAAATTCAAGGACCACATAATCCCATTGTATTGTTTTCAAGAAGCTCGAAGGGGTACACAATGAACCTCGTAAAACGGAACATAAAGCATGAGCCCTAATCTGAAATGACTTTTAAAAAATATGAACATTATACCCTAACTTCATAAAGGGGAATAAATGCCATGTGCGAAAGCAGCAAATTATGTTTCTAAGATTTTCATTCTACAGCCGTGCGTCAAACAGCTGATTTGATAAAGCAAATGTAATTCTCTCTTCACTATACCATGCCAAATGCAAAAGGTGCAGAACAAGACCAATACACTGGCTGCAAAAGACTGTTCAAGTCTAGTCGCGTCCTATTCACGATATCTTCTTCTCTGAAAAACCACGATGCAGAGCTAGAGAGGCATTCTTAGGGAATATATGCAATCAGCAAATCTATATCTTCACGATATACGCTCTTTGCTCTTGCTCAGGTAGATCCATACTACCTATTCCAAGCCATACTCTCACCGAATAGGATTCATATGAAGATACTATTTAGGATTATATATACCGAATCTTGCTCAAACTAGCCAATTACAATTGACCTGATAAAAGCCAAGTGAAAATTATTTTACATTATTTATCAAACTGAAAAAGTTAAATTGAAACAAATCAACCACTATCAAACACCGAAATATTTTTGTTTCAAACAATGTCAAAAAGGGTTTGGTAGATGAATCAAAACTCACATAAAACAATTCCTAAATACCAACTATTAAACACATATGTCCCATGNTATGGTACATGTACATGTTTTTCCATAGACTTAAGCTTGATAAGTTCAATTAAATCTTTTAAGTTATGGGCCTCATGAATATTAATAGGTATTCCTGACACTCAAACTTGCTGATAACCATTGAAAATGTGTTAAGCCAACGGCACACCTTATGATTGGCTTGCAATCCGACTTGGGAATTAGCTCTTTATAGTAGCATGCTATATTTTCATTGTACCAGATAAAATCTGACTATATTTTCATTTTACCAGATAAAATCTGACAATTTTTTCATTTTAACACATGAAATCTGACTATATTTTCATTTTTATGCCTCCGCCACCGTAAGGTGGTGCCGGAGGCATTATGTTTTCGGGTTGTCTGTCCGTCCGTGCGTCCATCCGTGCGTCCGTACAGACCTTGTTACCGCGATAAGTTCAGAACCGCTTGACGGATTTTGACCAAACTTGGCTCAAGTATGTATAAGCATGTGAGGATGTACTAATTAGATTTTGGGTTCAATGGGTCAAAGGTCAAAGGTCACAGAGCAAAAAAACTTGTAAAAAATCACCAAAAATAGATTGTTACCGTGCAATAAGTATGAACTGCGCTGTACAGATTTTGATCAAACTTGGCTCAAGTATGTATAAGCATGTGAGGATGAATTGATTAGATTTTTGGTTCACGGTGGGTCAAAGGTCAAAGGTCACTGGGCAGAAAAACCTGATAAAGCTCGTTATTGTTATAACTTATAACAGAAATATTGAACCAATTTTTTTCAAACTTAGTGTATAGCTCAATTATGTATAAGCATGTGAGGAAGAACTGATGAGATTTTGGGTTCACAGGGTCAAAGGTCGCAGTGCCCAAAATTTGAAAAATGGTTTTGATTTCTGATGGCATGGAACAAACAAGCCGTCCGTACATATCTTTCTGATTGCCTGATGGCGGAGGCATAAATTTCGACCGTGCACGGTCGAGGATTCATCTAGTTAACTGATAGAATCTGACTGATTTCCTGTTCTGAAAACTCAATATTAAAAGGGAACTTCACCCAGACATTGATGTGCGCTCAGAGAAAGGAGAAAAATACAATGATCAAACAGTGAAAATTTGAGCAAAATCGGACAATCCATTCAAGAGTTATGAATTTTCAAAGTTTTGATTCACACCCCTCATGGGCTCCTTAACCCTAATCCCATTGGGGGGGGGCTTTTAAAGCCCCCCCCTCGACAATTTTCGCGATAAATCTGAAACGGGAGAAGCTCGCGCCATAATTTTTTCTGACTTTTTCCTTTCAAGTCTCGCGCAACTTTTGACACCAAATTCGTGATGACCGGGTATGCGGTACCGACG
>BQKZ01001244.1:28334-40983 GCA_036244855.1 Temnopleurus reevesii | reverse complement strand
ATTCGCTTTGTACACAAAATTTCACATTTTCCTCTTTTTCCAGAAAAGTAGACAAAATTTTGTTTCTTCGGTTAAATATATTATAGCCACATCAATTCTGCAAGCATTCCAGAAAGAACGGTGTTGATTCCTCATTTGAAATATTATATTGATCCATTTTCAATAAATTTGTATACAAAGTGAATGAGGAGTTCTCCATGTATGACATCACAGATTATGCTAATTAGCTATACGCATGCCAATTCAAGGATGCTCAGTATAGGTGGAAATAATAACTCTGAAAATTCACAACTTTTGAACGGATTGTCTGATTTTGCTCAAATTTTCACAGTTTATTCATCTGATTTTTCTTCATTTACTGACCGTACATTATTGTCTGGGTGTAATTCCCCTTTAAAGATATGATTTCAATTGTATGAATCGCTTTACGGTATTCTGGATCACAAGGGACAAATCAGTTTTGAATCAAAGACAATCTTAAGACTGCTCCAACTGATCTGCCTTCCTTATGACAGGGAGCCCATTTAGTGTTCCCATGGATCAGAAAGCTAGCGTTATGCACAGATCTCAATTTTGCTCTCGATCTCAGTATTCATAACCTAACTAAAAAATTTTATAGTTGTTTAAATACTTCTGAGATATATAATTACACTTTCTTCAATGATCGGATTGTAAGCCAGTCGATAGGTGTGCAATGGGCTCTATGCCTCCACCACCAAAGGTCTTGCCAAAGGCATAGGCTGTCCGTATGTCTGTCTGTGCTTGTGTCCTTCGGAGTCTTAATACTGTGAGAACCGTTGTACATATTTGTTCAAAACCAGTATAGCATGTCCAGATGAATTGAATTGATTTTGGGGTCACAGAAAAAGAAAAATAATTGTAAAAAAAACACACCAAAAATATTTTGTTGCAATAACTTCAAAAGCATTTGAATGGATACTAAAACCATGTTTGGTAAGTGAATAATTACCATACATTGCTAATGTCTGTATAAGTTTGCAATGATTGGATTCAATAGTCAGGGGGTAAAAGGTCAAAGGTCACAGAAAAAAGAGTGAAAAAATTACCAGTATTCAAGAACATTTTTTTTCTTATCACAGAGGTTCAAAACAATTTTTACATGCCTTTTTCTGATCTGTATTTGGTGGAGGCATAAATTTTGACTGCATGCAGTCCATCTAGTTTGCAATTTATTTGGGGGTTGGTGTACATTTCCCATATATTTACTCAACTAGTATCATCCGCAAGCTTGTTGCCATCTGATCACCATTTAGTTTCCCGCCTGATCCGGAATACGCGACCAGCTTCAGTATGGAAAACAGATGTCCCTCGATGTCCCTTTACGGAGGATCCAAAGGATGCTGCTGAGTTGCTGACATCACGGATCGATCAAGATCTTTGCAAGATTTTCTATGACGAGGCTCGTATTGCTGAAAAAGATGTACTTCTTAGAGTGCATGTTCATGGTCGTTGGTATGCAGATACCATGACGAGACCAAAGCAATGGCGGAGCCGTCCAGATAGAAAATTGATGAAGACGTCGCTTCGGGATGATTTAGTTCCAGAGAATACGATTAAACACATCATCAACTCTGGCATGCCTAGACGAAAGCAATGTGGCAGATGTCTAGAGAGAAACATGCTGAAGGCAACGCTTTGGGATGATTTAGTTCCTGAGAATACGATAAAACACATCTTCAACTCTGGCATGCCTAGACCAAACCAACGTTACGGACATCTAGAGAAACATACAGTGAAGTCATCACATCGGTATGATTTGGTTCCGGAGGAGACTATTAAACCCATCATCAACTCTGCCATGCATAGACCAAAGCAAAGTTGCAGATGTCCTGATAGAAAAAAAATTCCAGAGTATACGATAAAACACATCAACTTTTACACGCATCAACAGAAGCAACTTCAAAGCCGTGCAGAGAGACGAACGATGAATATGTCTCTTTGGGATGAGTTGGTTCCAGAGAATACGATAAAACACATCCTCAACTCTGGCATGCCTAGACCAAAGCAACGTTCTGGACATCCAGAGAAACATACAGTGAAGACATCACATGGGGATGATTTGGTCCCAGCGAAGATGATTAAGCACACCATCAACTCTGCCATACCTACACCAAAGCAATGTTGCAGCCGTCCAGATAGACGAACGGTGAAGACGGCACTTTCGAAGGATTTGGTCCCGGTGGAGTTGATTAAACATATCATAAACTCTACCATGCATAGACCAAAGCAACGTGGCAGATGTCCGGAAAGAAACATGCTGAATGCATCGCTTTGGGATGATTTGGTCTCGGCGGGGATGATTAAATATATCATCAACTCTGGCATGCCTAGACCAGAGCAACATTACAGACATCTAGAAAGCCAGAAGATGATGATGTCATTTTGTGATGATTTGGTCCTAGAGGAGACGATGAAACACATCATCAACTCTGCCATGCTTAGACAGAAGCAACGTGGCAGATGTCCAGAGAGGCAAATGGGAAAGATGTCACTTCAGGATTACTTGGTTCCGGAGAAGATTATCATCAACTCTACTTCATCATCTTCCTGTGAGCTTGATGCCATACAAGCTACAATCTTCAAAAATCATCTGCCGGGAGGGATTTCTGGCATTACCAGGAAAATAGAGTTGAGCCTCCGGACAGATATCGTCCGAGACGAGGTGAAGAAACCCATCATAGCCACTCGGCTAACGAATCAGGGCATTCCACGTCGGCTCGTATCCAGCTACCGATCTTCTACAAAAGTTGAATATTTAACCAAACGAGCAGCTGTTAATCCGGTTGAAGACTATTTGCGAGAAAATTACCTGTACGCTGAGATGGAATCCACCTATCAACGACATCATAGCATGGAAAACACCTTTGAACTGGTACGGAATGACATTATTCAACAGCTCGATCAACGAGATGAAACCATTCCAGCTCCGTTGGATTTCTCATCCACGTTTGGCATCAACGACCACTCCATTTTTATCAACAAATCATCTCTGCAATTTGGATCTGATGACAACGTTTTGCGGTGGATTGATTCTTATCTACCCGGTGCCAGTAACGTGAATTTCAATTGCATGGATAAGCCCATAGATGATATCTGTGGGGTTCCTCAAGGATTGATCGTTAGACCCCTTCCATATACGCACCATCTTACACCATCCAAGGACATCCATGCACATAAGAATGCAATGTTTTATGACGATGACCCTGATGTCTTCAAGATCAGAAGCTCCTACCCTGACGTTGCTCTCAAATACATGAGCAAATGGCTCGTAGACATCAAAATACGAACTTCAGGGAACAGACGTCAATTAAACACCAAAACGGAGGAGATCCATTCCGGGTTCAAGTTTTTCTCCAGACGAAAGCCTGGCATCAACATTTGTTCGGGAAAAGGAGATTTTACAACCTCGAAGGGTGCCCAAAACCTTTGTACGGCTATGGACCGACATTTCACCATGGAGGTGCTTGTGAAGGAGATCTACTGTACCGCAAGTATGCCTATATCTACAAGTAAGATAAGAGATATTCAATATAATGTTCTACTAAAATGCTGGATAATGCTTTTGTTACCTCCTTGCTAGAATAATGCAAGGCCCTTGCATTATAAGTGACAGATGTAGAGATCAAGAGATTCTAGCTTGAGAAACAAAGCATTTAAGTAAACGTTAAACCAAAATGCTGGTTGACGCGTGCGTCGGGAATAAAGCATTTGACCAAGTGTTCAACAAAATTCCTGGTTCACGGAACAAAGCACTCAAGCAAGCGTTTTACTTAATGCTGTCTCATACTTTCGTTATATCCAGGCTAGAACAACAATGCAAGGTCCTTCTAGGATAGGTAACAGATGTAGAGATCAAGAAAGCATTCAAGCAAGCATTCTACCAAATTGCGGTGTCACACTTTTGTAATCTCCATGCTAGATTGATGCAAGGCCCTTTGATAAAGGACAGTTATCAGATGTGTGACGAACAAAGCAACTAGGACACGCAAACCTGAACAAATCACATCTCTAGATTAAATTTGTTTCAAGTTCACCAACTCATCAATTTTTAAGTCTTCCTGATGTTATTCAGCACTTCACTACAAATAGGACGCATCCTAGAATAAATTAATCGTCCTACCAAAATGCTGTTTCACAAATCTTCAGACGAGAATAATACAAGGCCCTTCTAGGATAGGTGACAGATGTAGAGATCAAGAAATTCTTGCATCCGGAACAGAGCATTTGACCAAATATTCGACCAAAATGCCAATTCGCGGTTGCGTCTGGAACATAGCATTCGCGCAAGCGTTCTGTCAAAATGCCATCTCACGCTTTGCTTATTTTCAGGATAGAATAACGCAAAGCCTTTCTACGATATGTGAAAGATGAGGAGATAAAGAAATTCTTATACATCAGGAATAAAGTATTTCAGGCAAAATGCCGGTTCACACCTTTGTAATTTCCAGACAAGAATAATGCATCATCCTTCTAAGATACGCAAAAGATGAGGAGATAAAGAAATTCTTAAGCATCTGGAACAGACCATTTAAGCAAGCGCTCTACTTGAATGCTGATTCATACTTTTGTCATGTCCAGGCTCGAATAATGGATAGATGTCAGATGTAGAAATCAAGATATTATTTATGCGTAAGGAACAAAGCTGCAAGGACACACAAGCTTTAACAAATCACATTTCTTGTGTTAGATTAAACAAGCTTTGAGTTCACCATCGCATCAATTTTAGTGTCTTCCTGATGTTATTCAGGACTTCACTACAAATCGGACGCATCCTAGAATAAATTAATCGTCCTACCAAAATGCTGTTTCACACTTTCATGACCTCCAGGCTAGAATAATGCGATGCCCTTAAAGGATACTCTGATGGTGAGGAGATAAAGAAAGTCTTTTGCATCTGGAACAAAGCATTCAAACAAATGTTCACCCAAAATTCTGGTTTACGCTTGCGTCTGGAACATAGTATTCGAGGAAGCCGTCTACCAAAATGCCAGTTTATACTTTTGTAATCTCCAGGCTTGATTGAAGCAAGGCCCTTCTAGGATACCTGACAAATGTAGAGATGAAGACATGTACATTTGGAATAAAGCATTCAAGCAAATATGTTTTTGTGATATCCAGGCAAGAATAATGCAATGCCCTTTAAGGACTGGTGTCAGATGTATACATATGCGTAAGGAACAAAGGAGCAAGGACACACAAACCTGAACAGATCACACTCCTACTGTTACATAAAATTTGTTTCAAGTTTACCAACTCATCAATTTTAAAGTCTTCCTGATGTTATACAACACTTCACTACAAATCGGACGCATCCTAGAATAAATTAATCGTCCTGTACCAAAATGCTGTTTCACAAATCTCCAGACTAGAATAATACAAGGCCCTTCTAGGATAGGTGCATCGATGTAGAAATCAAATACGGGACAAATTATTGGAGCAAGCCTTCTACCAAAATGCTGTTTACGTTTTCATCATTTCCATGCTCAAATAATGCACGGCCCTTCTTGGATAAGTAACAGTTGAAGAGATCAATAAATTCTAATGCATCTGGAACAGAGCCTTCAAGCAAATGTTCAACCAAAATGCTGGTTAAAGCTCTTCTCATCTCAAGGCTAGAATGATGCAATACCCTTGTAGGATCAAGAAATTCTCATGCATTGAGAGCAAAGCATTGGAGGAAACGTTCTACCAAAATGCTGGATCAAGCTTTTGTCATCTCCAGACTAGGATAAGTGACGAATGTAGAGATCAAGAAATTCTTATGCATCCGGAACAGAGCATTCGAGCAAACATTCTACCAAAATGTTTTTTTTCACACTATTGTCATCTCCAGATTAGGATAATGCAATGCTCATCTAGGATACAGTAGTTGTTTGATGTACAGATCAAGAAATTCTTATCTATCTGGAAGAATGCATTTGAGTAAACATTCAACCTAAAAAGCCGGTTTACGCTTGTGTCAGGAACAAAACTTCCGAGCAAGCGTTCTACAAAAATGCCAGTTCACGCATTTGTCATGTCCAGGCTAGAATATTGCGATGCCTTTAAAGGATACTCTGAAGATGAGGAAATAAAAAGTCTTATACGTCAGGAATTAAGCATTCAAGCAAACGCTCTACCAAATTGCTGTTTCACGCTTTCATCACCTCCTGGCTAGAATAATGCAAGGCCCTTCTTGGATAGATGACAGATGTAGAGATCAAGAAAGTATTATGCATCGTGGACATAGCATTCAAGCAAACGTTCAACCAAAATGCTGGTTCAAATTTGCATCGGGAACAAGCATTCGAGCACGCGTTCTACCAAATTACCAGTTCACGCTTTTGTCATCTCTTGGCTAGATTGATGCAATGACCATAAAGGATATATTTCAGATGTAAAGAGCAAGAAATTCTTATCTATTTGGAACAAAGCAACAAGGATACTCAGATTTGATTTAATCTCACTCCTACTGTTACATTTAAATGGCATTAAATTTATCAGCGTATCAAAAAGTCTTCCAGATGGTATACAGCATCACACTACAAATCAGACGCATTTCCTTGTACCAGGATGTATGGTCAGACACAAGATTTAGTAGATCATCCAACAACTTGAATCTATCCCTATGCAGATTAACCTACTTAAAGGCCACCGCACACAACGTGACTTTAAGTCTTAAAAGAAGAGTCTACCCAACAGTAATATTTCTTCAACAGGGGCCGGAAAATTAGATGAACAGAACAAAAAAAGTTTGAGAACAATTGGACAACTAATAAGAAAGTTATGAATGTTTATGAATTTTGACAAATTGTCAACTGATTAGGTCACAGACGCATAACTGACCAGTTATTACATTCATATCAATGTCATAAAATGTTACTTTTTCCCCCAAAGATATGAATTCCTCAAAACTTTACCCGTATTTATGATAGATATTTAGATCCATAATTTGCATGTTTACATTCATGCAAACTTTGCAACTTTCTGTAAAAATGATGATTTTTCCACAATATTTATAATGAAAACTCTGGTTAGTTGTTCACCCATTATGTCATCAAATTGGCAACATCTCTGGAAATTTCCACTGATTTGCCAATTTTTTCAAATCTTTAAAAATTCATAACTTTTTTATTACTTGTCCAATTTCCTTCAATTTTTTTTTTTTTTTTTTTCTATTTTTTTTTCTTCTGTTAAAAATTATTATTTTTGGGTAGACCCTTCTTTTAAGACCTAAACCCAATTTGGAAAATATTGAAACATGCTGTAATATGTCCTCTCATGATGAGGAACTTGATACTTTAAACTTTATGGAAATATCAAGTATCAAGTACATGTATCAAGTACTTTGCCGTGAGATGACGTATTTATAGCTTGTTTCAGTGTTTGCAAAATTAGACTTAAGGTCTTAAGACTATCGGGGTGTTGTACAAAAGTTGCAATTGATCGCAAGTTGCAGATAATCGAAACACGCCNAATGTTCATGCACGCTGGACCAGCTACTTGGAATTCCCTCCCACAAGCCATCAAAGACAGTAGCTCCGCTGAAATATTCAAACAGAATTTAAAAACCTACCTTTTCAACATCGCATATAATTAATTTCGTCCCTGTGTTATTTTCTTGAACTTCTATCTTACTCTACACATTTTCCAGTTGCGCCTTGAGCATTTTCGTGAAAAGTGGATTTGGCACCATATAAATCATATATATTATTATTATTATTATTTGATTTGCAGTTGATTTTGAACAACACCCCCTAAAAGTCGCATTGTGTGCAGTGGCCTTTACGGTAGATATACAGCTGTAAGTGCAAGGCTCATCAATGAAACTGCCCCTAGGAGTAACCTTCATTTAATGGACATAAACCTCTTCTAATCTTCCTGAGTAAGGACTAATCTAAGCAGCGCAAAGGTATCAAATCCAGACTACGAGGAAACGACTCGCTTTAAAGTACATGTACACAAAGGCAGAGGAGATCCATTAGCTGTTCAAAGTTTCTACGAATGGAGCTACCCTACTGCAATAAATGTGATAATCATAGAAATGAATAAAATCTACTTTGACAAGGTTATAAGCAGTCTTTCGCCAACGGATTGGAACTCTCTACTCAAAAAAATTTCCAGGATGAACAGTTGCTACACAATTTTAAGCAGTTTCTGAAAACCTGTTTTTCCATAATGAACCACATGTAGATCAGGACATTGACTATACTTGATAATGCTTTAGATTTACCTATTAAATATTATTCAGTTTCTCTAAAGTTTATAAATTGTTGGACTATTTATTCATTTTGTAATTTTTTTTAGAAGAGGGGAAGAGGGTGATGTGATCAAAATTATTTAATTTCCACTACTTACATTTTAAGGCAAATCTGAAGATCAGATCAGCCACTTTTTCTTACACTTTTATGGCAGGGAGGAAGAAAGACGACAATCTTTCAAACTATAATTTAATTTCACTTTTCATCTATGCTAAACGCCATTATGTAATCTAAAGACTTGGTCTGCACCCAAAAAACCTTTGCTTTGATTAAAAGCAGAAAAATAAGACGAACAGATTTATAAAAAAAGTTTGAAGTAAATCCGACAAGAAATAAGAAAGTTATGAATATTTCAATGATAATAATTGAGCGGTGGCTTTCATAAATTACTGTAATCATCATAATGGCAATCGTCATAACACGTAGCCTACGGTCATGTGTGATGCCGTACATGTATGTCATGCACTTCCTGTCAGTGAGCTTGTAATAATTTTAAGAATCCGTTTTGCATCGTAATTGCTTTTTTTAGGATCTTCAAAAGGTTAAATCATTAAATGTATCTGTACCCGTGTATATAAATCGACATAGAAAATGTTCTTTTTGCGTTAAGCATTGAAAAGGGGAGTTCTTTAAACAATAAGATATAATAGACTGCTTGTAGAGAAGTGCATAAACTTCATGGTACCATTTGACACAATGTTGCCAATTTGCACGACAAACAACTGTTAGGTTATAACATTGAAATATTCATAACTTTGTTATCTATTGTCCAAGTTGCTTCAAAAATTTTTTGATCTGTCCTTCTGATTTTTCCACTTTTAATGAAGGCAAGATTGTTCTGGCGCAGACCAAGTCTTTAAAAGATTATTTAGTGCTGTGCCACCACAAATTGTGGCATGTTTGGACTATTTTTTCATTTAAGTGAACTTTAAGTGAAATATTAGGCCTGGAATAATCCACAAAGTGAGATTGTGATGGAGAGTTGATCTCGGTCATGCTGGAGCTTTTACCAATGACCTATGATTCAATCTCCGATGTCTCCATTTTTATTTATAATGCTAATTTATTTTTAATCATGTATCCCCTCTTTCAGACATCGACACACGACGCAGGTCCGCCTGCGATTTGGTGAAAGCACTAACCAAATTCTTTGAGGCTTCTGTCATCGGAATTTTCTCTAACTATGTCCAGCTCATGTTACAGGTAATTAGAACGTCAATTTGTGTTGGCACCATCATAAGGAAACAAATGTTTTGATGCCCACTAATAGAAATTTAGAAAAAGAGCATTGGCAGGTTGGAAAATGCCATTCTAATTTGATACCTTCAGGCCCCCCCCCCCCAAAAAAAAAAATAATTGTTTGGATCCCCTCCAATGGCAATTTAAAAAAAAAAGGATCATTTGATCGGAAAAAGCTATTTTAAACCATTTTTTTTTGTAATTTGAGCACAGTTTTATTGATTCATGAGGAAGATATGATTTTAAAGCCAAAGGGCAATTGAAAATGTCTTTTCTATTCATTATGTTGCTATGACTTTTCGATTTTGGTTAAACTCAGAAAAAAAAATTGAGTGCAATGTTTCACCAAACTTTAAAAGATTTAAAAAATTATTTTAGGCACGACTGGTATCAGTTCTTGTGCTGAATGATCGACATCTGACGTGTATTGAATTCGTTACTTAATGTACTCCAGTGATTCTCAAAGTCATACATAACTTTAAGAATGATTTGATGCAACACTGCCCAGGTCGGGTGATGGAGGGCATTCAAACCATTATCCTTTTCCTTTGTAATTGCGCACCCTTACCTTGATATTACCCTGGCATAGAACTAATCAGGTCGTTCAGACTTTGTCATGATGTTGTCATGGCAACTTTTGATTTTCTCCTTGTCCATTAGTTTTAGAATATTGCTAAATGAAATTGAATGATATGTCTGTTACTCTGATTTGAAATGTCCTGACTTTTGTAGTATTTTTCCTTGGACATATAGTATATTTTGTAGTATTTTTCCTTGGACGTATAGTATATTTTGTAGTATTTTTCCTTGGACGTATAGTATATTTTATTTTACTGTTTGGTTCCCCATCGCAGAGTTACAGTACCAACCCAGCTGAAAATTGGAAGCAGAAGGACGCAGCTACATACTTAGTCACATCGATAGCATCCAAGACAAAAACACAAAAGGTGAGACTTACGATCTTTTAACCCTTTCTGTATGATGGAATAATTTTTGTTTACACGTATGATGAGCAGTTTTCGGGGATGTTCTTCGAAAGTAGCCATTGATCAGAACATGCCAATCAAGATTATTGTTTCATGCGCGTCTTGTTAAATGCGCATACCGTGCGGGAATGAAAATGCGCGTTTCAATTTTCAAATATGCAGTTGAATTTGAACAATACTCCCAGACATTGAGGAAACATTTTCAACACTTTCCTGGTATAATGCTATATGAAAAAGTTGCTAAACAAAACATCTTTTAAATAGCAATCATGCTAAAAATGCATAGCAAATTGCTATGCGATACCAGGAAAATTATACCCTGTATGCTTGGGTCACAATAGTTTGTACAGTTTTCGATAGCATTTTTAGAGTTTTTGTGCGATCTTGACACATTCTTGAAATTTATTGGCAGGAGTGAAAAATAGATATTGCATACATGATATAATATGATATTAGATAACCTAGACAGATGATGAAGTGTGATTGGTCGAGAGCATGTCACATGATACCGATCTCAAGGGATCGGTGGTTATATTAAAGCTGTTTAATGGTCTATGTAGAAAGCCCGTAGCAGTGCGCACAGTTTGTTCAGGTGAGCTTTATGCTGTTTCCTGCAAATTATAGACTTTAAATCCTCTCAAATAGAACATTGTTGCATGAAAGATTCATAGAGATAGTGCGATATCAAATTTTAATTGACAATCTTGGATTTGGGATATAACAATTCCATTCTGTTGTTCCATCTCTCTACTAGACTGACACCTAGTCTGCAAGCACAGACCCTAGGTTTTCAGTGTGCATACGCAGAGCGCGATACATAGTACGCAATTTGTGACTGCATGACCCACTGCATTGCATGCCCTGTATCACGCTCTGCACATGCACTCACCGAAAGCCTAGGGTCTGTGCTTGCAGACAAACTGAAACCCGCTGTCATAAGAAAGAAAGAGAGCAAAAGAGTAGAATTCACTTCTTTGCCTTTATGCACCACAACAAACAAAAATCAGAACACTTCTTATAAATCATTACCGCGAAACTAAGTATGCTAATGGAAAAGGAAAGTATAACATATTGATGTTAAAAGTGGTAGATGTATTTTGAATATTCAATTTTTTTTGCAAAAGCGCTTGATTCGTCTCTTATGTTGCATACACTTGCAAGTATTAGTTGTGAAAATTCTATTTGTCTTTTGTACTTTACGTTACAGCATGGAGCGGTTCAAGTTAGTGAGCTAGTTAGTATCCCGAGCTTCTACACCGAAAATCTTCTTCCTGATGTACAATCACCAGACGGTATGTTGCATACACTTTGAAACCAATGGATAAAGAATTTAGAGAAATTAACATATCCACATTTTGCCTTCCCAATGTGTCTACTCAACAAAAAATGGAGTTTTCGTGTTATTCAGCAAATAAGTTTGACATCGACTGTAAATTCCCTAGCTGAATGAATAATTGGGAACTTTCTTTTGTGCACAAGAATCAAAGGCTGGAGTGGGAAACTAATTTCTTTGTCCAATTTTTTGTTCTTATATTTCTCAGAATTAGAAATTCTAATTTCCTGCCCTTTTATAGTTGATCGTCTACCAGTCTTAACCCTATTTTAACTGGGCTTTTTGAGACCAAGTTTATACTGGGGGGGGGGGGTCAATTTGACCCCCCCCCTTCAGATCTCGGCCGTGGATCGCGCAATCGCCGCGAAATTTTGCACACGGATGGAGCAAAGTGTAAACTACAAGACTGTATGGTTTGATTTTCCGAAAATTCCTAATTTCTATTTTTGAATAATTAATTATGCAAATTTATGCATGAAATCACACTTTCTGCTCTATTTCCCTCAATAAAGCACCTAGAAGGCTCATTTTTGGTGTGAATATTCTTTAAAAATTTGGTATGACAATTTATGGATCTTTATGGATTCTGACTGAAATCACAATTTACATTGACTTTGCACACAAAATCACGTTTTTGAGCCATTTTCGGTCTGACATGCATGTACAAAAAGTAGCGCAGCGACATAACTACATGCCCGATTTTCGCGAAAATAGTCTTAAAAGTTGCGCAAGACTTGAAAGAAAAAAGTCAGCGAGTCTCGTGGTGAAAAAATTTTGCACGGCGGCGTGATCGCGAAAATTGTCGAGGGGGGGGTCAAATTGCCCCCCCC
>BQKZ01001244.1:4120-16890 GCA_036244855.1 Temnopleurus reevesii | reverse complement strand
ATAGGAAATTCACAAAACAAAGAAATACATAAGCAATTAATGATGGTATCGGATTTTTTTTTCAAGAACATCAATAAGAATGCTACAGAGAATATTTACACCAAAAATTACGATTCTAGGAGCTTTATTTTCTACTTTAGAGCCAAACAATGATTTCATGCATAAATTAGCATAATTAATTGAAAAAAGGGAAAATTTTCGATTTTTTTTTTCTTTACAATTAGGTAGAGTTTACCATAGGTGACGTATGTGCAAATTTTTGCGGCGATCGCGCGATCGGCTGCCGAATCAACCCCCTTGGATATAGAAGACCCAAAAAGCCCGGCTATATTAGGGTTAAATGTTCGTACTGTGCATGAATGAAAATGCACGTTACAATTTGTAAAGTTGCAGTTGATTTTGAACAACACCCCCTTAGTCGAACGTTTTCTGAATTCTTTCAATTTAACTTTACTATGAAAACAGTTTATACGCCCTACTGACAAAAGGATAATACAAAAGCTGCTTTCTGCAGGATAATCTTTTTAACAATGTATCAGAAGTGACGTAAAAACAAAGCATGTTGAATCCATGAATTCAACATGAACTGTACACCGTCGGATTTTCAGTTGTATGATCTTACGACTGGAAACATGATTTCAGCACACACCTAAGTTTAAGGTCACGGTCCCAGGTCTTACGACGGGGTCGGACGGTTTTGGCATGTTTTGGTATTACATCACCACAAACCCAAGTTTCGGGTCCTACGGCGAGGTCGGGTCCTTCGTCATCTCAAACCTCGCGATCTGGTTATCTGGTTGTATGACTTCAGCTTTTTAACTACCCTATTTCACAGGTGCAACCTTCCACTTTTAATAGCACCCACAACGTCGCTCCAAAATTGCTCTCTAGAACAAAGATTGTCTTGTTATTTCTCATTATATCTCCTCACTCTTTCAACAGCAGAAAACGTCATATTCTCTCCGTTCCACCTGTGCCCCTTCCTTTAAGATTCCGAAGTCTAACAAACAAGCCGGTTTCAACTCTTTTCAGTCCTTGGCCCCACGACTCTGGAATAGTCTCCCCGCATCTCTCCGTAATACCAAATCACTCAGACTTTTCAAGAAACACCTCAAAACCCATCTTTATAATTCGTAATGTAGCTATTTTTTTATATGTCTTTTTAAGCAGCGCTTTGTATCCTCTGGAAAAAGCGCTATATAAATTCAATTATTATTATTGTTATTATTTGATACCAAAATGCTTAATCATTACATGTACCTGAAAGTATGAATTGAAGTTTGTAGTTTCCAATGGCACTGTCATTATGGCTTTAGTGTTGAAAATTTGATTTAACAAGCTGCGTTTTGAAGCATGAAGATTGATACTAACAATACTAAGATATCGGTATCCGCTCTTCAATCTGCATGTGGTGGTTGCACAGTGTGCAGTTTCAGATCGTAAGATCTGGTCGAATGGTTGTAATTTTATATAAGTCAAAGTCCTGTAGTGTACAGTGGCCTTAAGTTGAGAAATTATCAAATCAATCAAATATCTTCTTTTTTCTCCATTGCAGCATGTTTGGTATGGTGCTAGACAGACTCTACGTCCCAGAGGTCCAGAAGACGTCGGGTACGATAGAAAAGAAGATCGTTGCCGTGGGNAGCTACGATGAACGAGCACATCAAGTCAATCTTCCTTATTCTCTTCAATCGACTGACAAGTTCCAAGACTACCAAGTTTGTTAAGAGTGAGTAATGAGTGATAACATTTGCATGTACGACTCATTCTTTTGTTTACAATACAATACAATACAAAAAGTTCTTATATAGCGCCTTTTCAAAATATATGGTACAAAGCGCTTAAAACAAAATACAATATAGAAGATAACATACACAATTAACATAAACATATGCCAGGGAAGGAACAAAGACTAATGGATGATAACAAATGCTGGCAAGCGGGGATTACACAAACAGGTGAGTTTTGAGATAATTTTTGAAAGATGGTAGTGAATTAGCAGTTTTTACAAAGTTTGGTAGATCATTCCAAGATTTTGGAGCAGTCGCAATGAATGCCCGCTTGCCAGCGTTTGTTCGACACCTTGGGATATTTAGAACAATGCGATTATTAGATCTGAGGTTATAGCTAGACTGACGAACATGAACAAGATTTGTGAGATAAGATGGAGATTGTCCGTTTAATGACTTATAAACAAGGGTAGATGTTTTGAAACGAATCCGTTTTTCAATGGGAAGCCAATGCTCTTTATCAATAAGTGTTATTAAGCCGATAGATTAGTTTTGGGAGAGATGATGCTTCAGATATTGAACTTCTTTGTGAGCTGGAGTAAAAGTATTACCATAAAGCAGTTTTTCAATAGCAAATTAGAGCATGTTCATAGTTTGTTTGAATAAAATCGATCAAGAAATGGCTTAATTATCGCAAAATGAAAAATGATGCTGCGGTCGCTCTCCCCAGCAGAACATGCTTCATGTACAAAATCAACGCGAACTCACACACCGCAGACTTAGTACACCGTAGGAATAATGGCTGATTGGCATGTTCGACGTAAAATACCCCATAAAACGTGCCGCAATCTTTTCCTAATTTCGTACACATTTATATTTATGCATGTATTAAAGCAACTTGTGAATACATCAGCTTGTTTCACATCACTTTCTGCATCCTGACCATTTCAAATATATACCTTTAAAAAAATGACAGGGTTGTTGTTGCTTTTAGGCCCTCCCCAACATTTTTTGTAATCACTGCTCAACATGAAAATCTCACGTCACAGCGTTTCATGATATTTTTATTCAAGCCTCGCACGACTTTTGAGACAAAAATTGTGATCTCCTGGTATGCGGATCGGACATTGCGCATTTGAAAAAAAACTTGGTCTGAAATAGCTCAGTTAAAATAGGGTCACGCGATAAACCAACATTTTGTTTATTCTACTGAAAAAAAGGTGAAATATTGTACACATAGTGAATTAGGAGTTTTCTCACAGATTCTCTCAATATTTCAAATAACAAATTAGTAATAATAATAATAATAATATACATGGATTTATATAGCGCAATTACTATACTAAATATATTCAGCTGTGCTAATTATGTCTTAATGCCAAATTGTACAAAGAAGTTATTTAAGAGAAAAAAGATATGTTTTTAAATTGGACTTGAAGGTACTTAGGGATTGAGAGTTTCTGATGTGGATTGACAAGCTGTTCCAAAGTTTTGGAGCTGCTATGGCCAAAGCATGGTCTCCCATTGTGACTTTTGTTTTGTGGTTAGGAATGTGGAGTATCCGTGTATCTCTAGAGCTGCGCAGGCTGTGACTGTGTGACTGGGCTTTGAGTACAATAAATTTGTTATCATTATAAGTACAATCATAAACTCGCATGCTCTTTTTGTCTCTATACAGGTCTTCTTGTGTTCTTTTCTCTGTTTGCGGTCAAGATGGGTGCTNTAAATGTTCGTACTGTGCATGAATGAAAATGCACGTTACAATTTGTAAAGTTGCAGTTGATTTTGAACAACACCCCCTTAGTCGAACGTTTTCTGAATTCTTTCAATTTAACTTTACTATGAAAACAGTTTATACGCCCTACTGACAAAAGGATAATACAAAAGCTGCTTTCTGCAGGATAATCTTTTTAACAATGTATCAGAAGTGACGTAAAAACAAAGCATGTTGAATCCATGAATTCAACATGAACTGTACACCGTCGGATTTTCAGTTGTATGATCTTACGACTGGAAACATGATTTCAGCACACACCTAAGTTTAAGGTCACGGTCCCAGGTCTTACGACGGGGTCGGACGGTTTTGGCATGTTTTGGTATTACATCACCACAAACCCAAGTTTCGGGTCCTACGGCGAGGTCGGGTCCTTCGTCATCTCAAACCTCGCGATCTGGTTATCTGGTTGTATGACTTCAGCTTTTTAACTACCCTATTTCACAGGTGCAACCTTCCACTTTTAATAGCACCCACAACGTCGCTCCAAAATTGCTCTCTAGAACAAAGATTGTCTTGTTATTTCTCATTATATCTCCTCACTCTTTCAACAGCAGAAAACGTCATATTCTCTCCGTTCCACCTGTGCCCCTTCCTTTAAGATTCCGAAGTCTAACAAACAAGCCGGTTTCAACTCTTTTCAGTCCTTGGCCCCACGACTCTGGAATAGTCTCCCCGCATCTCTCCGTAATACCAAATCACTCAGACTTTTCAAGAAACACCTCAAAACCCATCTTTATAATTCGTAATGTAGCTATTTTTTTATATGTCTTTTTAAGCAGCGCTTTGTATCCTCTGGAAAAAGCGCTATATAAATTCAATTATTATTATTGTTATTATTTGATACCAAAATGCTTAATCATTACATGTACCTGAAAGTATGAATTGAAGTTTGTAGTTTCCAATGGCACTGTCATTATGGCTTTAGTGTTGAAAATTTGATTTAACAAGCTGCGTTTTGAAGCATGAAGATTGATACTAACAATACTAAGATATCGGTATCCGCTCTTCAATCTGCATGTGGTGGTTGCACAGTGTGCAGTTTCAGATCGTAAGATCTGGTCGAATGGTTGTAATTTTATATAAGTCAAAGTCCTGTAGTGTACAGTGGCCTTAAGTTGAGAAATTATCAAATCAATCAAATATCTTCTTTTTTCTCCATTGCAGCATGTTTGGTATGGTGCTAGACAGACTCTACGTCCCAGAGGTCCAGAAGACGTCGGGTACGATAGAAAAGAAGATCGTTGCCGTGGGGATGACCAAAATCCTCACAGACTGCCCAGTCATGTTGAGCAATCAAAACTATCAAAGATTATGGTGAGTTTATAGGAGGTAATAGTAGGCTTTTGGTCTACAATTCAAACTCTATTTTAAGACGTTGGATCTATGTGCAGCCGAAGTGGAAGTTAATTTGCTCTCAGATACAAAATGAAAAGGAATTTATTTCTATTTTGTACACTTATATCATCTTTTATAGATGTGTCGGATATGGTCTCGGGGGCCTTAAAAGTAATTTTGTTTAGAAATTATCTTTGGCAAAATAAAATTGGCAAAATGCGGTAATGGCCACTTTAGCTGTCCATAGATTTAATGTAATTAATAGTATTAAAATATGGGGAAGGGCAGTCAGATAATGTACTTTTGATTATCACCCCAGTCATTTTAGCATTTTCAATATCAAAGTTAAAATATTTTGTGATGATAAATAGAATTAGTTGTTTTTTTAAAGTATTTATTGGAACAATTCTCATCAAATCAAATCAAATTACATGCATGCAATAGTCAACATAATAGAATATAATATATCACATTGAACAAAATAATTCTAAGACATACTTTGCCATTTGTTGTTGTGTAGATCAAGGCGATTTTTCTTAAAAGCAATAATTCTTTCTAGTTTTTTCTAAATATTTCAAACTTTTTAAAAGTCCAATATTTGCTGTATTCCTTTCAATTTCAAAAAACAGTATGAAGGAATAAAGGCTAGGTCTTGGCCAGAAAAATCTTGCTTGGATTAAAAGCAGAAAATCAGACAAACAGAACAATCAGACAAGCAGATTTAAAAAAAAGTTTGAAGTAAAGCAGACAATAGATAATAATAATAATAGTACATAATATTTATTAGGCGCTTAATACGGATGTTTCTAAGCGCACAGTATTCTGATTACGGAAAGATTATTTACCGGTAAATTAAGTGAAGAAAAAGAGGAGGAATAGGTAACATAAAAAATTAATAAGAAAGTTATAAATATTTTAGTTATATATCTGATAGTGATTTTCTTGCAAATCTGCAAATTTTGGTCATGTGTTTTGATGATAAATCCTTGCAGGATGCCAAATTCAGATAGGTTTATACACAAATACGACTTAATCCACTGCAGAGCC
Source organism: Temnopleurus reevesii (assembly GCA_036244855.1). NCBI lineage: Eukaryota > Metazoa > Echinodermata > Echinoidea > Temnopleuroida > Temnopleuridae > Temnopleurus > Temnopleurus reevesii. Next base: position 11,001 of record BQKZ01001244.1, on the reverse strand, counting down.
AGCCCTGAAATCTGAAACCGAGATTCTAGGTAGAATAGAATAATCAACCGTATCAAAGGATGCACAAAGACTGATACCAAGAAAACTGAGCTACATTGGTCGAAAGATGAGCAAATATCATTTTGAAGTTTTTAGAGTGCAGTTTCAGCACTGAAATTGGCTCTGTAGGGGATTACATTGGGTCATGTAAATTGGTCGATAAGTTGACATGCAGCTACTTTCTTAATGATTTTATTCATAAACAAGAGATTGTGCACAGGTCTATTATTTCTTTATACATTTTTGTCTAGTGATTGTTTTTCGAGAATTGGAACAATGTACTTTGGTTCTTCCTACAGGTCACCAACACTACAAGCACTCACCGGTGTTATCAAACTTGAAGAAAACAATAAGAAAGAGTGACTTTTAATTCAAACATTATAAAATCTGTTCGTGGTTCCAATTGTTTCCAGGACGCCAACACTGCAAGCGCTCATTGGTGTCTTTGAACTCGAGGAAGATGATAAGATCCCGGATGATGAACACTTCATCGAGGTCGAGGACCAGCCTTCGTACTCCGCGGCCTATTCACAACTGGCCAATGCCAGCAAGGCCGCCAAGGACCCCTTCGATGGGGCCGTTCAGGATCCGAAGATTTTCCTGGCACAGAGCCTACAGAAGTTCAGTGCTGCTCATCCTGGACAGGTAATTTGAAGAAAAAAAATGAAGTAGATGGATGAATGAATGAATTGATGGAAGTTGAGAAATGGATGAAAGACCCATTCGATGGGGCCATCCATAATCCAAAACTTTTGCTGGCCCAGAGCCTGCAGAAGTTCAGCGCGGCTCATCCAGGACAGGTGAGAAATAGATGCGTGGATAGATGGCGAACAATGGAAGAAGGGTGAAAGTATGAATGGATTTTAGGATGGAGGGATGGGTCAAATGATGGGTAAATAATTGTATGGCTTGATAAATGGGTCATTAGTCTGGTGAAAAGATTGGTGGATAGATAGATTGTGGAATGAGTATTAGGATTTACAGATGAATGGAATGATAGGTCAACAGATGGAAGGAAGGAGATGGTTGAACAGATGGATAGATTGATGGATGGATGAATGAATAGATATTTAGATGGAATGCTGTATGGTGCATTTGTAGCTAATTTATTATTTTAAAAAGTTCTCAAATTCTGAAGATGATTCCTGCCCTGAATGAGTTTTTTTTTTTTAAATAACCTTATTTATGCCTTTTTATCTCCATTTGTTCTTCTACAGCTGGCACCACTGATCGCAGGCCTAGATCCCAAAGCTGCGCAGTTCCTACAGACCTATCTCCAGGCAGCCAACATCACCCTCTCGTAACGCTACATTATTACATAGGACGGACGTTTCACGATGGCATTCTTATCCTACAGTGACTTTCAGAGCTAGGCAATTCCACATGGACGGCAATGGAATTACATCCGATTCTGAGCTACGTTTTTATCTGTTATAGCTCAAGACTTATCTCCATGCAGCTAACAAAAACCCTCTCCTAACACCACATCGCCATTTAGGATGGCGTTTTGCAATGGCATTCTTATCCTACAGTGACTTTCAAAACAAGGCAATTCCACATGGACGGCAAAGGAATAACATGGCATTTTGAGCGACATTTTCATCATTCTGTTATAGCTCAGTGACAAAATCTCAGCTACCGGTCGAGATCTTAAAATGTAGTATGAAGTAAGTACGAGCATGTGAGAAGGAAGAAAGATTTACATCGTCCACATGGATGGCTCGCAGATATGAAGGACGTCGATAGCGTAATTACATGAGAGACTTTGCACGTTTTTGTCGTTTAAAGGCCACCGCACACTATGCAACTTTTAGTCTTAAGACCTTAAGACTAATTTTGCAAGTATTGAAACAAGCTGTAATAAGTCATCTTACGGTGAAGTAGTTGATACTTGATATTTCTTAAAGTTTTAAGTATCAAGTACCTTGTTATGAGAGGGCGTATTACAGCGTATTTCAACATTTGCAAAATTGGTCTTAAGGTCTTAAAACTAAAAGTTGTGTAGTGTGCGGTGGCCTTAACAGTTCATAGAATTGGGAAAAATATATCTAGCAAATATCTGAAGAAGATTTGCAAAGTATGTTTTACATTCTACAGATTGTTTGCAAGTTATCCACAACATACATGTACTGTCTCTGAGCAAAATTTTAGGGACATTAAAATCTATTTTCAGATTTTTCTTGTGTGGAACTGCCGTGGAACAAAATTGTAAGCAGTAAACAATCCTGGAACTACATGTACAGGGTTGCTTAAAATGATTAATCGTAAGTTAAATTTCGCGGAAATTAGATCTTGGCGTTTGGGCATGCAGCCTCCATCTTCAAGAACCAGAATCTTCTACTATAAGCCTCGGATTTCAACTTATATGGCATGTGGCCTCCATTTTGAAGAACTAGGTTTTGAGAACAGAATGTTGACATCTCTATTCTTCCATTTTAAGCTTTGCATGTCAAAATGTTTTTCACAATCATCAGATATATTGTGCAAATATCAAAGTATATTGAGAGATATGTCTGGCGCAGATATAATCTGTAGAAAAAATGTCCTGCAATCAAAGTTTAAGCAATCTTTCGGAAGTAAAATCTTTCTAGTACATGGTAACTACTTGAATGGAAATTTATTCATTCAAACATCATTGACATATATAGTCAACATTTTGTATTATGAATAGAATGTTGACTGTATATGTCAATGATGTTTGAACGAATGAATTTCCATGATCATCATGAAGAATGATAAATGCTTGATAGTCAACTCCAAATTTTAATAAAAATAAAATGCTGAAATTCTTTTTGCCCATTTTTCGTGTGCATGGCAGCCGCTGAGTAGCGCCAGTTCGACATCGCTCTACCCCTTTCTTGTTGAGCGCAAGACAGGGTAGCAGCGATTCCCGACCTTTAACATCTTTTGGTATGATGGGGCCGGGAATTGAACCCAGGACCTCCTGGTTGTGAGTCGAGCGATCTACTAATTGAGCCAACATACAGGCTTATTCACCTTTACAATGGGATCACACTTGTTTTTATTATGTAAGCACATACCGGTACATGTATTATGTTGATAGATAGAATTGATTCAATATTGTCGCCAACGGCCCACAAAGGGGTGCGCACGCTATACTGCTGTGTGAAGTTACCAGGAGGCTATGAAAAAAATTCATAGGCTGTACCGGGTGGGACTCAAACTCACGACCTCTGGATGACTGGACAGTGTCATAACCACTAGACCACCGGAGTGCCGTAGCGATAAGGTTCTGTGAATCCAATGTGTTTGAAAGGTTTGTGAGCACCCCTTTGTGGGCTGTTGGCGACAATATCATTACGCCACCCAGCGGAATTAATTGCAAACCTTTCATATACTTTATAAGCCAATATTTTAAGCGTACAGATATTTTCGCGATTTGGACCAGTTTGACACATTGGCGTGTTGTTATTTTCATGTTATTGAAGGTATTTGTATACATACCAATATGCGTCATACAGAGTGGAAATCTTCGCGAGGTCTAAACTGCGAAATAAGCGAAAATTAAACCACCGGGAAAATTTCAGCTTGTACAGTATTATGTTGTTTGCATGAAGAAAAGATACAGAATTCATCGTTATTTTTCACACACATAACCAACATTGCAACATGAGCAACAGATAATTGCCTACATGGAGATGACTATTTGAATCTACTTCTACGGCTTGACACTCGTGGTGTGTATTAGCCAACAAGGGGTTTGTGTTTGCGTTTATATTTATGTCCAAATTTGTAACAAAACATATTTATATCTGGCTTAACCAGACTAAAGTAGCCATTGGTCTGGATGTTATCTGAGTTTAAAATGTGTATTTCTTTTAAGAAACAGAAACAGAAATGTTGATATACTTGATTTGCATAAATAAAAGATGCAGAATTCATTGTTGTTTTTCACACACATAACCGAACATGAGCAATAGATAATCGCCTACATGGAGATGACCATTTGAAACTACAGTCAACTCTGCCTAAGTCGAACTTGTCTAAGTCGATAAATTGCCTTAGTCGATATGATTTTCTGGAACAAATTATACAAAACCAGTGTTGTTATATTAGCCTCTTCTAAGTCGAAATTCTCATAAGTCAAACAGATTTGTGTGGTCCCAACAGATTCGACTTAGGCAGAGTTACCTGTATTTCTATGGCTTGACACTATTGGTGCGTATTAGCCAACAAGTGTTTTTTGTTTATATTTATGTCCAAATTTGTAACAAAACATATTTATATCTGGCGTAACCAGACTAAAATAGCCATTGGTCTAGATTTTATCTGACTTTAAAATGTGTATTTCTTGTAAGAAAACAGACATCAAATGTTGTTGTACTTGACAATAAAATGCTTTGATCGAGTCTCAAGTAAAAAAGACAATATGAAACGAATGCCATTTCAACCAAACAGATTTATCCACCAGTCCAGACATTATCTGACTTTAAAATGTGTATTTCTTGTAAGAAACAGACATACAATGTTGATTTACATGACAATAAAATGTTTTGATTGAGTCTCAAGTAAAAAAAAAACTTGAGGTGCTTAGCCACCAGTTCAGACATTATCTGACTTTAAAATGTGTATCTTTTGTAAGAAACAGACATCAAATGTTGATAAACGGGACAAGAAAAGGCATTAATCTCCAAGTCTTGTGTTTTGTCAAAAGTCTTTGTGAAGCATATTGCTTTATTACTTGTGTGTGCATGACGCAGATATGCATGTACTAAAATTTTATGATAATGTGTACTTATGAAAATGAAAAGATACCAAGCAATTGTGGTCATTAAATTGAAAAGGAAAATAAGAATTAATGAAAATTACTGTCCTGTAATGTTCAGTTTCTCAAAGAATTCTGAGGACTATTTTTTATTTGTATTGTGTATAAAGTAATAAAGCTTTCCAAGCAATTATGTGTAATTCATTTTGTGTCCATGTTTCTCTGTTTTGTTTGGTTTACAACCAACATGAATAAAATCCATCCATCAATCATAAGTATTATAATGTAGACTGTGACTACCAAAAATAGCCTCATCATCATCAAGAATAGCTTGATTATAATTGATAATACATGTATTTTCACCATCGTCATTATGTTTCCACTTAGTCATCATCACCATTATCATCATGAAGATAGTGGTGGACAGTTATAATGCTCATGACAATAATAATAACGATAATAACGATTGGCGGTGATGATGGTGATTTATGATGGGGATGATGATGATGATGATGATAATGGTGACAATGACGATGACAATGATGGTGATGATGGTGATAGAGGTGATAGTAATGGTGATGATGATGCTGGTATTGGTGGTGATGAGGGTGATGATGATGATGAAGTTGGTGATGATGGTGCCATTTGGCGATGATGGTGATGATAATGGTGAAGGTGATGATGATCATGATAATGGTGATGATGATGGTGGTGGTGGTGCCACCAGGTGATGATAATGGTAATAATGATTATCATGGTGGTGTTGATGGTGCTTGGTGTTTATAATGATTATGGTATGGGTGATAGTGATAATGATGATGTTGATGATGAAGATGACGATGGTGATGGGGAGGACGATGGTGATGGTGATTATGAAGGTGCTGATGATGTTTCGCTAAAATTAATTGGTCCTTGATGAAAATGTGTTGATCTTAAGAATAAACACATAAATAGACAAATCTAAAAAAAAAATGATGATAACATGTACACACAGGAGAGTAATATTTCCTGGGGCCTGTACCATAAAAGAGATATGATAAATTGAATATTAATCTTATCTCTATGATATACATTTTGCAATAGACTTACGATTAATATTATGGTACGTTCAATTGTATCTTTTATGTTACAGGCTGAAGGTTTGTGTTTCATAAAGCTGTTCATAGAGGTAAATGATACAGCGCCAGGGGTAATCATCAAGTACAGATGAGAGTCACAAGTGGATTGTAGAGTTGTGCGTATATCATACTTTCAATAATCATATCACTACTCTACCTTGAACAAAATTAAAGACAGGGACACTTTTATATTCAGTTTTTTGCAAGTTTATTGTAGCAAATGTCATCATCTTTTGACATGTGCCATATTGTCACAAGAATGAAAGCACTCGGTTTTACCATGTATAAAAATCAATGGGTGACTTCAAGTACGGTGTTGAACGATGGTGTTGGTGTTGCAACAAAACCAACACCAGCCTCAACACCAAACTTGAAGTCTGTCAGTGTTTGGGGTAGACCTCGCAAGATTCTGACGTATTTTCGGTCGTTTCTGTATCACTTCTGTAAACTGACCAACGGTGTTTCAGCTCGGTTTACGGACCGTTTTGCTCTCTCAACACCAACACCAACACCGAACACCGTACTTGAAGTCATCCATTGTCTCAAAAGGCAAATATCAATGTTATAGCTGTAAAACTACTGTAAGAGCAAATATTGTAACGTACATATTAAAATTTGAGCAAATTCACTGAAATTCAGTTCTTTTCATACTTTTAAACGAAGATGTCATTTTCATGTTTTGTAAGATTATTGTACACAAATCTATGGGCCTTCTAAAGAGTGAAAATTTTAGTGAACTTATGGTCGTAAAATTCGAAAGAACAAAACCTTAGCAAAAATTATACAGTAATACTGACCTTTTAAACATTACATGTTAAAATGAATGTTCCATGAGCAATAACTTTTTATGCGTAGAATCAAACAAATTTCACTCAATATCGTTTAATACTGTATATAATGTAAACCTGCAAAAATGAACAATATTTTCACTTTTTTTGCGAGTTTATTGTAACAAATGTCATCAACTTTTGATATCAGCCATATTACAGTCACAAGTT
>BQKZ01001243.1:95566-111837 GCA_036244855.1 Temnopleurus reevesii | reverse complement strand
TTTTCAATTAGTCATCACATACAAATGAATATGAAATCTGAGTGAGCAAATACATTCGAAGAAACGTGCACACTTCGCTAGGTTTCATTTGTTCGTCAATTATTTGCTCAATGAAAGATATGGTTTCTATATTTGTCTCTGCAAGTCTATACAACAGGTTTTAAAGTAGAATATGTTATGTATAAGTCTCTTCTCAAATAATAAATGGTAAGTTTAAAGAAAAAAACTATGTAAGAAAGTACATAATAAAGCACAATCTCCACTGAAATGTAAACAAACAAAAAGCTGGCCCTCGATATTCATTTTCAAAGTAAGTGCATTTCTTATATCACACGTTTACATCACATATCCACCAAACAAAACATCTTTATTCATTTCTTTTACTCATTTATCTACCATATATGGGGAGGAATATACCTCCTCGGTCTAAAGGCTCGTCCTCTGAGGGACGCAAACAAATAGAAATACATACAAATATGCATGAAAGAATACATAATGAACTCCAATTATAAAAGAAATATCAGTCATGTTGTTCATGAAAATACAATTGCGACTACAAATAAAATACATACATTGCATTTATCGAGCAGGACACTGAGAAAAGCAACAGCAGAAGAATAACTTGAGAAGGGGAAGAAGGGAAGAGACAAAATGGGATGGATAGGGGAATGGCGAGAATAGGAAAAAGAAGATGAAGATGGAGAGGATGAGGGGCGGGGGTGGACGGGGAAGGGGAGAGGAAAGAGATGGAGGAAAGGGGGCAGCGGAAAAAGATTATAGGTGTAGGAAAGGGGGGGGTGGAGGAAGGAGGTGAGAGATGGAGATAATGAGCAGGAAGAGTATATAGGGGCGGGGAGGAGGGAAAAAAAAGTGGGTTGACAGGGAGGAAGAGGAAGATGGGTAGGAGGAAAATGAGGAGGAGGAGGAGGAGGAGGAGGAGGGGGAGGGGAGGAGAGGAGAATAAGTAGGTGGTGATGGTGGAGGAGGAGGAGGAGGAGGAGGACCTGGGGAGGAGGAAGCCCAGGACGGGGAGAAGAGGAGTGGAAGGTATACATTAGAGGGAATGAGGAGGAGGACCTCGGGAGGAGGAAGCCCAGGACGGGGAGAGGAGGAGTGGAAGGTATACAGTAGAGGGGAGGAGGAGGAGGAGGAGGAGGAGGAGGGAGATGAGGGGAAGAAAATGGGGAGGACTGAGAGGAGGAGGAGGAAACAGATGAGGGGCTTGGAAAGAGGAAAAAGATGACACCAACTATAGAACAAAGATGAATTTTCATAAACTATATGACTTAGAAAAAGAAAATTGATAATCCAGAATGAAAAAGAAAATCAGTTTACCTTGCTTGCGTAAGTTTTCGGCCGTTTTACACATCCTCTCTTGATAGCAATGAGCAATCTGATGAAGAAATAATGATAAACAATATTAATAATCTAAGCTAAGAATAGGGGAGAGAGATGGCTCGTTAGTGGCTTTCTATTTTCAATTTATCTTTTTATGTAACTACAAGCATTTGCAGGTGCACCATTTTGTTTTTATCATTTCCAGAAGCGTAACACCAATATCAGCAATGTTTTGATGGGTGAATTAATTTAAAGAATTCAAATAAATAAATGAATAGACTAGTAAATTAATTAGATACATAGATGTATATATATATAAATGATCAAATAAATGAACAGAACGGTATAAAATAATGCGATTATTTTGGGCGTTTATTCGAATTTTATTCCAACTTAACCTTTTTACAAGGTTGAAAATTATCTTTGTCCTATTCAAATTTAACACACAAACAATTGTCTTTGTATTTATTTATTTCTGATATTTATACAGGGTCTTCCATGAGACCATGTTTGCAAAGAACAAATATAACAATATATACAAATATACAAATGTACAAATGTACAAACAGTATCCCTATAGGCTACTATATAGGCTACCAAAATCGAATACTATTAAATAGCATTGAAAACTGTTAAATACTCAAATTGAAAAATAAATCACACAATAATAATAATAATAATAATAATAATAATAATAATAATAATAATAATAATATGTACATTGACAAGAGGGGAAGTTATTGATTAATACTTTGCTGGAATTAATAGATTTGATAAAATGTATCCCCTAGTATACCACAGTTTACTATGTTTTCATCGCGTATTTGAAACTGGTTTAAGTAGGAAATAACAAACTTTTGACAACTATATGGGTCGAGGACACCCTTTGAATATAAAGACAGTGAAATATACCAAACAGCTTTTACCTGACGCATCTTCTATAGCCCAAATTTTTATCCAATAATTTCATGTCTGCCATACAATGACAAATGAAAAGGTAAAAATGAATATCTTTTCGCATTGTTTGGTATTTTTCTTCCTTTTCGCGTTCCTTTGTAACTGCAGTAAATCATTTTGAACGATTGACCCATATTCAGTAATTCTATTTATTATACATTTTTAAATTTATGAATGAATGAAGGAAAATCTATTTGACCGTATGTCAATAAATTGTTGTGGCAATTGCTCATTCAAACATTGAATAGACAGGAAAGTAACTACTTGATAAATATTTTGAATGCTATCAATGACCACTACAACAATAATAACAAAAATAAACAAAATAAACAGCACACACACATACGTACTAACAAACAAACACATACATACACGCTCATACAAACGCACATATTTATAATAATTTTATATGGTAATTGAAAAGTTTATAATCTTTATCTCTTTTCTCATTTTTTTTTATTATCCCCTCCTCATTGATTTCCCTTTTTTTCCTTCCCCATATTTTGTATAATTCCTAGACCTCCCCCTCCTCATCCTCCTCTTCGTCATCTTCTTCTTCTTCTTCTTCTTCTTCTTCTTCTTCTTCTTCTTCTTCTTCTTCTTCTCCTCCTCCTCCTTCTCTTATTCTCCTTCTTCGTCTTCTTCAATTTGGTCTTCCTATTCTTCTTCGTTTTCTGTTGTTCTCCCCCTTCTTCTTCTTCATCCCCCTACTCCTCCTCCCCCTTTCGTTTTTAAATTTCAACTTAAATTTTTGTTTCCTTCTTTCTTTCTCTCTGCTCAGTCTGATTCCCTGTCTTCTTTTCTACATATCTTTTCATTTTATTCTTCATATCTCTCTCTCTCGCTCGCTCGCTCTCTCTCTCTCTCTCTCTCTCTCTCTCTCTTGTTCTCTCTCTCTCCTGTCCCTCATCCTCCTCTTCATACACAATATGCCTAAATTCACAATAACAATGCATATCATCACGATTTGTGAGTCACGTACTATTGTCTGTTTTATTTACTTACTCGCACAGTAGCACCCCATTTGATAGAGATTTCTGGAGATCCTTAGGGTCCGAAAAATCGCGATATGTCACTTCCTAGAGAAAAAAAATGCAAATAAAAGGGTGGAATGAGACCTCAGGGAAAATATCATTTTTATTGGGAAGTCTGTAAAAGTAAATCGTAATCAAACAATGCTAATGACGGTTTTTCGGTAATGAAATGTGTCAAGCACCGTCTTTTTGTAATCTGTAATTCAAAAGTAAGTCCATGATCAATTGAAGAAAAGCGTGAAAACGGATTAAGAAAAATTAATGTTTTTCACAGGGAAAGCGAAACCTATTATGCCCCACCGCTTTTGCAGAAAATGCGTGCAATTATAGATATGGCAGGGTGTAAAATTGGTAATTTATATACACAACCACTCGACTTATTATTATTATTATTATTATTATCATTATTATTATTATTATTACTATCTTTTTATTATTATTATCATTATTATTATTATCATTATCATTATCATTATTATTATTATTATTATTATTATTATTATTATTATTATTATCCTTATCACAATTTTTATTTTTGTTATTATCATTAGCATTATTATCATCAATTTGTTTTCGTTTTTTAATCGTTTGCTTTTTGTTATCCCAAAAGAGAGTTTACCTCAACATACCATCGTTTAATGATCTATGCTAGAAAACAATTAATAATACAATACCTGCGATTATCGACTTATTGAGCCAGATGATAGTGCACTTAAACTCATATATTTCATTAATTGCATTTATATATGAAGCGGGGGAAAATTATAGGAATGTTGTTGAATGCAGTAAAAAGTGAAAATTCAAAATCGATGATTTTTTTTAAACACTTGGAGGTAATTTTATACGAATGGATAGTAAAGTTGTTACGATAATGTATGGATGGCTATATAATAGATTAAAAAAAAACCTTTTGAAATGTATGTTCTCACTTATAGTTTTTTTTAATACGGAGGAGGCAGGGTTATGCGTCCGCCCCTAAGCCCACAGCATCAAATATCATGATGATTAGCTAAAGTATGGTATTAACAAAAATGAATAAAAATATTTCTAAACAATATCCGTCTTTACAAACCTTCTTCCATTGTCTCCGAGTACTCGGGGCCATTCCTCAAATGAATAGCATATTTCCCACTAACTATATTCTAAGCTATTCAAGAAGTGGGAAAGAAGGACAAGCCCCCCCCCCCCCCAAAAACAAAAAAAAAAAAAAAAAGAAAGAAAAAAGAAATAAAAAAATAATAATAATGATAATAAAAAAAACTAGGTGAACTTTTATCCTTTTTGACGGGTCTGAGAAAAGCAAATAGAAAGGACATGCAACGGAACACCATTCAAGATCGCTTTGAGTTTCAAAGAATGTGGGTAGGTATATAGTTATTTGTTAACAAGCTTTTCAACAATTGAAGTGTCCTCGATAACCATGGCTAACAATGCACCACTTCCTTTCCGACCATTTGAGAAAAAAATACTATTCTGAGTTCGAGGGCGTCCACGTATGTAGGTCATACAAAAGAAAATGGTATATACATGTATCTTTCTTCTAAGTATAGATTATATTGTTCATGATATTAAATCGATCTTGATAATACAATTTAAAGATTATAATATCATTTAAAGACTACGAAACGAGAACAACTGCGGCCAAATAAACATTTAAACAAGTGATTATCATATGATAATGATTTTATCTAAATTAAATTCTATACCTGATTTAGTATCCGTCCTTCCAAAAATACCCCCCCCCCCCCTCCAGACTACACTGAAACATAACATGGAGTTGTTTTTTTTTCAAGGAGAATCTTCTTGGTTTTATTGCCCAGGCATGCCAGGGAGATATAAGTTTGACCGTCGATGCTTTTTTAATTTTGAAAAATAAAGTATGGACGGTAGAAAAATCGACGTTTCTTATCTATTTATTATCTATTTATCTATTTATTATCTATTTATTTTATCTATTTTTTTTTTTGGGGGGGGGGGGGTGATAATTTGCTTTCCATACAAGTCCCGATAAGAAACCGAGTATGTGGTGTATGTGTATGTGGGTGTGAGTGTGTGTGGGTGCGTGTGAGTGTTCATCTGTATTTGTATGTGTGTGTTTGAGTGTATATGTCGGGGGGGGGCTTACTAATTTTGGCCCACTTATGGATCCACCTCTCCCTATACAGTCATTATAATCATAATCATAAATATGATTGATCGTTCATGGAATGCCATTTCATTCAATTTACAAGGTCTGGGAAAACGTGCCACTTTATACTGTCATATTCCGATGAAATTACACCCCCTACAATAGAGCTATGGAAATACAAAATTAGCATCCATGCATTTTGTATTATTATTTTGACGTGTATGACATTGAAGTTGTTATTTACAAGAAGATGCGTTCACAACTGAAGGTTCAATTATCAATTGTCAAAATAATGATAACAAATAATGATTCAATTTAGCATGAGGTGGTGAAGAAATTTGGCGACAAAGAACTCGCATTAACCTGTTGACTGATTCTCGGAAAGGATTCTATGATTTTAATATTTTTTAATTTAATATTTCAATTTGGAAGTAAACAAATAAATAAATCCTGTGCACATTGTAAGATNGGGGGGGGGGGGGGCGTCGAGGGTGTCCCAATTAAATTTTACAAAACAAATGTTTTGTTCGATTTCTATGTGATTCACTGTCATAGTGATTGCTTGTACTGTGCTTCTTCGCCTTTCAACCAGAGGGCCGCGGTTCGAGTCCCACCCATGGCGTTAGTTTCCTTCAGCAAGAAATGCATCCACCTTGTGCTGCACTCAACCCAGGTGAGGTGAATAGTCATTCCTTGAGACACCATGTGCGCTGGTGTGCGCCGGGCTATAGTCAGGGTAACCATAATGCAAAACGCCTTTAGCACTCCGCAGAGTGGATACGTGCGCTATATAAATTGCCTCTTTTATTGTTATTACATTAGTAGTGAGGAAGAAAGCCAAACGAATGTCAATTATTGCTCAAAATATAATACAGAGTCACGAATGATCTAACACTTGTGACCTTTTCAGACTGTCAAAAGCAAAATGCTAAGAGGAAAAAAGCACAATAGTGAACAAAAAATGACAAAAAGCTGCCTCGACAATAGCCAGGAATGTGTCGTTATCAGCTTAAGGTTATTAGATACACTTGACTAACCAAATGTCAAATTTCCTTCTTTCTTTTGTCCAGGTTGTGTGGGAATACTTATGTATTTGTTGTATTATTGTGTGGGCAAAATCTGAGATCATTCGGAGGAATATTTCATATTTGGATGTACAGGGTTCCCATAAAAATTGAAGTTGGAATGTGTTCTAATTGCAGCACCCGATTCTGTTACTACAATGGACTTTGGATTTTGCTAATTAGTACCTTATCATATTTTCGTATTAAGAAAATGTTATATTCTGATACAACTACTATTGGAATTACCATGGCCGCCCCTCCGCTCCTCGACACGCACCTTTGGTATCACTACTACCATGACTACTGCTACTACTATTCTACTTCGACTACTACATATATTACCACTATACTAATATAGTAATACTTCTTCTACCACTATAACTAATATAGATATCACTGCTATCACTACTACTACATGTACTACTACGACGACGACGACGACGACTACTACTACTACTACTACTATACTACTACCACTACTGATGCTATATTACTGCTTCCACCGTTAGTACTTATATATTAATATCACTGCTTTTACGACACGGTCCTAATAGGCGGGTTTACTAATAGATGCAAATTTTATGCATACCTTTAACACAAAGGTTGTTCTTGACAACCCGAAAGCTTGCTCGAGGCTTGTCCGACATAGCAACAAGTAATGTATGCAAACTGGATTCCAAGTATTGTAGTCTTATTGTTATCAACCGGTCTATGGGAATACCGCGTAACTACGTTAAACGCACATAAATTTGAATTTGAAGTAAACCCGCCTATCATTCGATAGACTTAGAATTAGAGTTGTTCTTAGGGTTGTGATAGTGTTTGTCCTTTGATTGATATGAGAATTGATGTAAGGGTTCAGGTTATGTTTCAGAATATATGAGTTTGTCTTGTAAAAAGATTATCCAATGGAGCAATTGTCGCCGGAGCAAATGCCATGGATCTTCCCCTGACACCCCCCCCCCCCCCCCGGGAACATCGCCTGGACCTGTTAAAAAAAGACTTGATTCATATGTTAAATATATACAATACGCTTTTTTATGGAATATCGTGATGCATCCATTCTTTTCGAGTTTTCACGTTTCCGCATTGCTGCAGAAGTCGACTAACTGTATCGATGGCTTTAGAAAGCTCATGAAAAACGGGTTCAAATGAGCACAATGGTCTCAGATAAGATCTTTACTATCAACATAGCAATAAAAAAAAGAATGACAGAAGAATGAATAGAACATAATTCAGGTTTAAAAGATCACCACGGGTTTTTTAAGAATGTGTGACAGAATTTAGTAAAAGAGGGATATTTTATGAAAATAATTATTCATGATGAAAAAAAAAAGTTTTGGGCAAAGTTAGCGAATAAAACATATTTTGTTTGACTATAGCATCTTCATACTCATTTGCAGATTTCAGATTTCAATATGGGACAATCTAGCTTGAGACGAAAAGTTCACCCCTCCCCATTGGAAGCAATATGAGCCCTCCGACCCCCTTCCCCCTTTTTGTATTAAGAATGGGGCATTTTTGGAAGTAACCAGGGTAACGGAATTTAGCCAAAACATTGCATACCTTTGAATGATTGAAATAATTATTGTTATACCCCAACATGGGTATATCTTATCACAGTAGCGAACAAGATATTATATCTGCATAACCATGATCACCTTTTAAAAACTTATAACAACTTTTATTTCTTTTCTTATTGAAATAACTGTTGGTGAAGACAGTGTAGAGGTGCAACTGGATCATAGCGAATTCATCAGTTCATGTCTCACACTTTATTTTTTTCCTTGATTTCGCAAGCAAACACTATACAAGAACGTTTCTTTTATAAATCTGGAATGACATGTCGAACACTGTAATCTTCTTTGAGACTAAAATCCTCTTTTGTTGAATGCTTATGAGATGTATGTTCTGTAGTTTGTGGATAGAATTACAGATTTAGGAATAGAATGAGATGGACAGGTGAATACGCGAAGGACGATGAAAAAAATATGTGGTTAAATGTGAAGATGCACATACACATAGAGCAAAAGAGAAAGAACCATTTGAGAGGAATTAGAAAATCACGTAGGTTGAGGAAAAAAATGAAGGGGGCAATAACATAAAAAAGACCGAATATCGGAATTACGAATTGTCGCGATCAACTTTTTCTTGTCATTTAGCTCAAAGCTGAAATGCTATTTGTCTCCATCTTTCATTGCGTCACCTCCTTAATGATACTTAAACAAGAGCCAATTACCGAAATGGCCTTAGCTATCCTAGTCTGGCTTAAACAGCTTAGCTTCTTTTGCCACCCTCTTAACAGATACACAAACGTTGATACGTCTATGTTAAGAGGATGACACAATAAGATGAGCAATAGGGTTAGCAAAAAGGGGATAGCTATAAGACCCATTTCCTGCAATTGGCCCCAGGTGCTTAATTTGTTTCTGTTTTTTTCTGTTTTGTTTTGCTCGTTCGCCTCTCAAAAGTTTTGTATTGATCTGTTGATTGTTATTTGTCTTTCGTGTTTCTTTTTAATAGTTAATTTTCCTTTTTCGTTGGGGCGGGTTATTAATTAGGCACGGGAGGAAGGGAATGGAATGCATTTTCATTGTTTTCAAGAAGAATTTGTGGACTCGATCTTGAACTTTTCCAGACCGTAAAACTGGTGTCTCGCCAGGCATGGTCCGAAAAACAATTTCTGACAATTCCACGCACCATGTACAAAGGCAGGGGCAGATTTTACATATACGATCACTAAAAGGGGGCGGGGCAAGTTTGTTTTCTCGGCGACGGGCTGAAAGCAAAGAAAACAATGATGACGTACGATAAATAGATAAGAATGATAATGATAATAATGATGATGATAATGATGACAATAATAATAATGATAGTAATAATAACAATGATGATGATGATGATAATAATGATAATAATAATAACAATAATAATGATAATGATAATGATATTAATAATGGATAAAATAAAAGAAATAGAATGAAAAAAATGCACTTCTAAAATGAATAACATTGATAACACTTGTCGGTTGGATCCCCTGAAACCGCTGATAAGTTTTAAGGTATATGGGGTTATTACAAGTTCAGAAGTTTACTAAAAAGTCAGAATTTCTGTGATCTGATCGGTGCTTTTGTTTGGCGTCATTTTTCAATGAATTAAAAGTATGTATATGTGTAAAAAAAAAAAAAAAACATTCAAACTAACTCAAAGAATAATAATATATTTTCTTATTCATTATCCTTTAGTATCAAGGTGTTGCCGTAAATTTTACAGATTTTCATTGAATATATCAGGCCTACACTACAATATAAAATATTGTCGTGGGCAAGGTGTGTTGGTAAGTGAGAGTGGGTACTCAAAATTTGAAGACTGCCTTAGGTTGTTTTTTTTTNGCTGACTAGTACAGAGAGATATGCCACTGAATACTCGTTACGGGTATCAGCGAAACTAAAAATCTACCGTCTCAGCTGGCTGGCGGGTTATACGAAAATCTTTCTCACTTGTACAGGCAAATTAATTTTACGAATGGTGAAAAAATGAAATTGATAGTAAGTAATGATAGAAACTTTGTTGGAGTACTTAGTTTAATCATTGACCTTTCTGCATTCATTATTAGAAATACCAAGATCGTGTTTAAAAAAAGTATTATTGACCATTAAAACAGAACATACTGATGCTACTTTGGGAACCGGTTATACTCGGTTCCCGTATATGAGTGGGGTTTGTGGGAACCGGGTATACCCGGTTCCCGTCGTCAACGGGTTAACATAATATAATCGTTGTTAACCATGCTGCAGTATGTTAAGTTAGGGAGTATTTTTTTTTAATTGATCTCTCAAAATGTGTGAGAAAAGGTCACTTCAAAATTTACCTCACGAATAATCTAGCTTTATTTCCTCAAAAACACAAATGCTATGAATAATTTCGCTGTTACAGCAATGTTCAAGAACCCTCTTCAGATTGGGTACACATCACTTGTCCAAGAAGGGAGAGAAGGGGAGAGAGGAGTGGGGGAGGGCGAACGTGCAAAAGACAAATATTACCCTAAAGACGATCAAGAATGTAAAGCATATTTATTCAAAGTAGGGTGAGCTGGAAACAACCCTCTAATGTTGACACAAAGCTGTATTTGAAATACCAAAGTGTGCATGTGCAAGATATAATATGAGATTCAATGCCAATTCAACCAAGAGTTTAATCACACAATGCGAATCGAGGGTGCGTTGTGGGCCTTTTGTTCCGATTACTTGGGGGACAGACACTTTTTTTCTAGAGGTTTTTTTTCTCGTTTTTTTTTCCGCCATGAGAAATGCGATCACAATAACAAAACGTGGGAGTGACATATTTCTCTTGCCATGCACGTTGCTGCACATGGTATGCATGATGTGTGGGGAAGTGAGTTCACGTTTCTATCCATTACGACAGCGATCAAGAAAGCAGAAAATTTTGACAGCAGGCATCAAAATGCATTTTCCCCATTTTTATTTCTTCAAGGAGATAAGACCCCTTTATATTTGAATTTTGTTTTGCCATGTGAATTTAACGGCGGTCCCATCTATATAGACAAGTTCGGGATCCGCCTCCCCCACCCCTGTTAAAATGACAATATAAAATATAAAAAAATATAAGCGAAATATACAGAGTTTTTCAAGATTAAGTCGTGCATATCGGCCTGTTTTTAGCTAAACACCCCTCCTCCTTGAATGATGGATTACACGGTATATCTCCAGGGATTTTGTTTTCACGATTTGTGTGATTCATCTAGTCGCAAAGTGCGACAATCATAAAATTCTCTCATTTTCAAATACGCTACACCACTGTCCCCCAAAACCCCTCCTCCCACAAAAACATCAAAAACACCTCTGCACTCCCACCACCCCGGAAAACTCAATGGGTGACTTCAAGTACGGTGTTCGGTGTTGGTGTTGGTGTTGAGAGAGCAAAACGATCCGTAAACCGAGCTCCAACACCATTGGTCAGTTTACAAAAGTGATACAGAAACGATCGGAAATACGTCAGAAACGAGGTCTACCCCAAACACCGACAGACTTCAAGTTTGGTGTTGAGGCTGGTGTTGGTTTTGCTGCAACACCAACACCAGCGTTCAACACCATACTTGAAGTCACCCAGTGTGTCAGTAGTTAGCATTTTGGTCGATTTTGACCTTTTTTTGCATAATAAATACTCAAAACACTATCCCTTTTCTTGTGGCACATTCAGTTTGAGTGAAAAAATTCTGAAATATAATTTTGACCCCAGAATGCAATATGTACACATAATCCCAGAATGTACAAATGTTTAGATACTGCGAGGGGGGGGGGGGGGCACACCATGTTAAAATAAAATTGGCAACAAAAGAGCTGTACGTGATGCAATTTTGAATAATTCTAGAACATGTTTAAGAAATAGACAGTACAGGAAACCTTTGTGCAATGCAAATCCTCGTTTCGATTTTTATGCTTTTATCTCCTGAGGAATGTAAGAAGGGGAAAACATCATATCAATAAATCAAAGTCTGATTTAGCATTTTTAATGTGATTTACAATCTGATTACAATGTTTTATTAGACGTTCTTCCTCAAAATGTTTACAAGTAATTCCTGCTTATCATGTGAATGAATAAAGATATATTGTGTGATCGACATCTGAAAGTATTTAATAAGATTTTATATTATTTGTGTTATGTGATTTTTATTATGTCAGTTTATGAAGCATTCTTTATGTAATCTCGATTATTGAAAATAAATACTTCTAAATACAAAACAAAATGCAGGGAAATATCATTTAGTTCAATAGACAATTAGCGGTTGTATGTTAAACATCAATGATTTTTAATGCAACTCCTCTGCAGCAGGCTTGATTATGCTCAGGAATCTTCGAATAGTTTCCATGCCGTTTTCCTATCACAAAAAAAATGTCTTGAGACGTTTTGAAAAGTATGTGTGTATAATGTGGATGTGTGTTTGTGTATGTGTGTGCATTGGGGGAGTGGTTAAGAGAAGGGGTTGTGTACTACCATTTTACACACTCATTATATGCTTAAGAGTACATATATTACGAGAAGGGGGAGGGGGCTACAGCCCATCTCCCTCTCTGGTTCCGCGATCCCTGAAGTCTAACAATGATATTCAGCTACCACAATTAAATCTTCGATTAAATACAAAACTGTCAAAAGGGTGTTCACATATCATTTCGATATTGGAAATGACACCGGTGGGGGTGGGGGGGGGGGGGGCACCCATGCCCCTTAAAACTAGCTTAAATCCTTTCTATTAGAACTAAGTTCGCATCCATGTTTATTTGTTTGTTTCCTTACTTTCACCCCATGTTCCGCAATATGTTAATCGGTATACTTGAGTATCCTCCCTACTGCTACAAATTTACGGTCCCGCCTTCAAAACTCACAGTAAATACGTGAAAATATTTCCCTCATGTTGGTGTTGTGTGGTGTTGTATTCCACAAAATATCGTCTTACATCGTCAACCATTTTTTTCGTAGCACATTCGTTGGCAAGCGAGACTGAGCGAAAAAAAAATCACATTCAATTATTTTCCTTCGACAATGCTATGTCGAACAGCTAGACGAACTTGAGAAGGACCAACGGCGATATTAAAGGGAAGGATCACTACTTCCAAAAAATTATGTGAGTTTCTACCCACTTCAGATCTCGAAGTATATGGTTTAAATTAGCAATTCATTGCCACTTCCGATTTCCCTTTTTGAAAAAATAAGTTTGCTCGTATTCTCTGTTGTAGATTTTTTAAAGATTACAATATGAAATAAAGAATATACAATTAAAAGAAAACAATGGATACTGGATAAAGAGAATTCCGAAAGCGAAGATGATATTTGCTTAACAAGGAAAGCAGTCGCGTAGCCAGGATCAAACTTGAACAGGGCGGATGCCATTATTCATTTGTTTTTTTTTTAATTTCAATGGCTCCATTTTTCTATTTCCCCGTANCTCGCCCCCGTGTGCGCGTGGTAAATACCTATATTCATATGATTCATTTATGATATTAACATTTTAGAAAGGCAGTCCATTTTACCCCAATTTTAACGAGTGACGAAACAAAATATCTTTACGATGGACGCAGATTTCCAGAATACTTTGCATGGACTTCGTATCAAAACAGAATGTCATTTAAAACTCATCAAGAAGTGATCCGAGTTTTCTATTTCGAGATTATTAATATTCTGGACCTTTTGAATATTTTATTTTCTGGTGTTTCTCTTTCATTTTCCCCGTTTTCTTCTTTGTCCTCTTATATCCTTCTTCTTCTTGGAAGTCTTCTTCTTCTTGTTCTCGGCATCATCTCCATCTTTGCTGCTGTCATGTGGTTAATTGTTGTATTGTTGTTGTTGTTGTCATTCTTCTTCTTCTTCTTCTTCTTCCTCTTCTTCTCTTCGTCGATCTTGTTCCTCTTTCTTTTCTCCTTCTTTTTCTTCCTCTTCTTTAAGTTCATTTTTACCCTCAAAATATACTGCACCAACTCTCAATTCGTAATATTATTGTTGTGGGTACAAAAATAATTGTCATGGTTTCTCAGAATGACTTTAAATCCTAACTTATTATATACCTATGAAATGATGGACATTTAGATACAATCTTTGAATTACCACAAAAATGTGCAGCAAATATTCAAACATCACAACAATTAAAGTAAGTAAAGCGATGCTATTTAGATAAACCGCAATATTTTCGCATAGTTTTCGACCAGGAAATGCTTTGCGGTGAAGCCAAATCGACAAAATCGTCGCCACTCCTTTCGTGCAGAAAAGATCCGCCTTGCTTTTGGCGTTCATTCATTCAAGCTCGTATACATTCATGCGTGGTTTTGTGTGAGAACAGTAATATGCTAATTATTATATCTTAATGGATATTGTTGTATAGTAGGCCTATTATTTTCTTGGCATTATCTTCTTATCCGTCACCTTTCCATTCACTGCCGCCTGTTTCGTCATTGCTGGCGACATTTGTAGCCTCTCACATTGACTTGTTCATAACTTCTACGCACAGACAGTGATGGTGGCGACAGATAACACAATTTGGCCATTTTCTCACCTTTATCCACCGTCTAGACTCAACGATAGCCTCGTCCAGCATCGTCTCGGGGTCGGGGACGAAATCTTCCGGATCCTCGCTTGAATTCCACATGGTGGTTGACGGGTTGTTGCGGTCCGTTCACTAATTAAAAGTCCTACGCACATTTGGCGGGCCGAAATGTTGAATGGGAAAATAGTTCGTGTCGTCTGCTTTCCCCGCAAAGATCCGCGAGGTAAATAGAATTTAATCCTTCTTTGAATGTAATCCAGATTTTCCTCGACGATTATCCTTTTTTTAACAATGTTCAATATCTTCTAGTATACCAATGTACCGAATACTATTGTGAGCGTCAATGTGTAAAATAAACCAGTTGGTTTAAGAAATTACTTTGGAAAATAACCAGAAACGCTTGTTCGCTCGTCATGCGCTAGACAGAATTTATGATCCGGTAAAACAAATTTCAAGTCTGGGGCGAACTTGTAAATCTCAATCTAACAATTATGCCGTTTTGTTTGTTCTATTTTGCCACAAAACGTGAGTTACAGTGAGTGTTGACACATGATCACAAAAGTATTCAACTTTTCAGGCTTCACCGGGTTCTCGTGACGTCATCGCTTCTCTGTGAGGACGGTGAAACCTGATTGGTTACATATGGCACGCGTATATAATATCAATAAAGTTTTATATCCTGCATGTTTTATATCGGAGTGTCAATATGAAAACATCTAAATGTCAATCTGTTGTAATCTGGTAATTGTAAGACATAATGAATAATTCAAGATATGCAGTTAGTTATCCTGAAGATTTGTAACATAATCTGGATAGAGATATAAAGACTCAAACACTATTGAAGCACTGTCAAAACCACCATCAAATACGAGCTACAACGGGAAACTTCTATTATCATGCTCAATTTTCTCAATACCGAAAACCAGAAATAAAAATAAAAGCATTGCAGTTTTGTGCATTGATGAAATTTTAGGATTACAAAAGCTGTATCAACTTTTGTAGGATTTAGAAATATATATAAACTGGTGACAATAGAACAAATTGGCTGAAATTGGAAGTTCATATAATTTCTTTTGTCAGAATTATGGATAAGCAGGAGAAACCTGCGTGCACCCCAAATGTGCCCTTTTCTCTTTGTCGAACGAAACTTCCTTACCATGCTTATCCCATTTACCAAACAACTAATTATTTTATAAGTCTACTTTAAAGGGGCATTTTGCCCCTAATTAAAGATTATGATGATGAATTTATATTTAAAGGCGTTTCTCATTCAATTCTGAATATTTACGCCTAAATGTTTGCACTCTCTATTTGCCCTCTTTGAAATGGCCCTTGAACGTGGCATTACAAATTTGCTCCTTCTTTTGACGATGTAGGTGTATACTATGTTTTCCCTGAAGGGGTTTTGCGATAATTTTCACTTATTCACAAAACATATATGAATCAATTCTCAGGAAATTGATCATTATCATCCCAAACATGCCAAGGAAGCAGCATACAGAGGGGGAGGAGGGGGCAGGGGTAAGTGCCCCCGAAATAAAAACGTTAGAAAATATGCCCTTTTTCTGAGTCAAAGTGGGCTTTTCTTGAAAAAAGTATATAAACAACACAATTTATTTTTATCATTCACAATACATAATTAAACAAATTATTTGGACAATAGGCTTTCTCATGCCGAAAGGGCATCATACAGG
>BQKZ01001243.1:66490-79194 GCA_036244855.1 Temnopleurus reevesii | reverse complement strand
ATTACATCCTTTGGCACACGCTTGTCATGGTGACCTGTCAATCAGAGAAGACTGCAAACTCGCCCCCTCCCACAGCCATGATACTAGGCAAACCACATGTTTACTTAAGGATTAGTGGTTCTTGCCTGGCAGCACACAGGCCGTGGAGCTTTTATCCATGGGGTTAACTCAGATTTGCTACAGTGATCTAACGTCATGTTAGATAGAAACAGTTTTATGTTTTTATTCATCAGCTTTTTATTTCATGCTCTAAAAATGTAGAAGATGTATTCAGAGCATAAAGATGAAACAAGTCTGCACAAAATCAAAATTTGTATATTTGCTGCATGACGCAGAGAATTTTCTAAATGAAATTAGTCACTAAAATTGTCACCTTAAATGGCAATGCCTTGAAATTTTCCAAATTACTATTTCTGCATGCAAATTGGTAACTTTTACATTTTAAACATGCATTCAGGCAATGAAAATTTAATTTGATCACATTGTACTAAATTTCAATTCACTAATAAGATAAGTAAATGTTTTTATTGTTGCCAATTTAAGGAAAAAATAGTGATTGATTTGGCTCCAAAATAATTCTGGTTCTGAATGGGTTAAATGAAATAAATGAAAGCCCCAGCATGAAGTAGTCAAGTTTTCATACATGTACAAGTGTAAGTTGGTTAAAAGTAGCATTGTAGTATTTAAAATGAAATGAGTACAAAGAAAATCAAAATTGTCTATTTCTATTTCATTTTCACATAGTCTGTGACCTGATAGGTGTTGGCTAAAGTTACAATAAAGAATAAACTTGGTGCTTCCTGTGTTTATCATAGAGAATTTAATAAAAATCAACCAGCACATTTCTTTTGTTTCTTAAATCTCTCTCTTCTTTTCTTGTGATCATGTTATTAATGCTTAAATCTGTTTTTTTGCCTTTCAGAGAGTTGTTTTACAAAGTAAATTACACTGGAACCAAAAATGTGATCGCCGCATGCAAAGAAGCAGGTGTCAAGGTACTGTATGTATTTACAGCGATGCTAACTTTCTGGATTATGTATGAGGATGGAAATAAAAATATGAACCAATATTTTCTCATGAAAAGTAGCTTGATAGTAATAATCATAACTTTCTCTCATGGGAAAATATTTGGTTTTATTGCATGATTTATTTCCTCATGTATATTCTGGAAGGTTTTCATTATCTCCAGTCAGTATAATGGCCATACAGACCTGTCTATTGTGGCCGTCCAAGGGTGCAGATATAATTGATAGTGGCCACTGTAGACAGGTTGTCAATGTTGATATGGCCTATTGTATAGCACTGGTCACCGCCACATCTGGGCGCTCATGGCGCTCTAATTTCTGGAATGTGTAAAGATTGTAACGATGTGGTAATGTCACCATTACTTACCTATATGATTTAGGATTGTTACCGTGGTTACAAATAAAAAGTGTGTTGAAAATGATGGGTGGTTTCAGGCGGTTCAGTTTCTGAAGGGTAATCTCTATTGAGGTTAGAGATTGCAAGTACAGTATATTGAAGTGTTATTGAATTCAGAACCTGCTGATTTTTACCTTTCTACAGAGGCTAGTGCTTACAAGTAGTGCCAGCGTTGTCTACGAGGGGGCTGATATCAAGAATGGGGATGAGTCTCTTCCATACGCCTCTAGTTTCATGGATTCCTACTCAGATACAAAGATTCTGCAGGAAAAGGTAAATTATAATGATATTGGTTGCCTGCTACATGATTAATACAATATTACAATAATTCAACAATACAATGATTTTTTTTTCATATTTTGAAGGGTATCTGAGGTTAAAAGATATAATTTGTATAGATTGCCTACAATGTAGGTTCATAACATTCCCTCAAAATAAGGAGCGAAATGGCCATAACAGTGTTAGAACTTTGAGACAATTAAGTTTCAATTTATTGCCAATATTTTTTTATATACTGGTATTGATTTGTAGGTGGTATTGGAATCGAACACAACACAGCTGAAAGCTTCTGCACAGCCACCAATAGAACTCATTCTATGTTTGCACCTTTGCAATTTAGCATACATGTAATGAATGGTTGTGAGTGCAATGGACAGAATAGTTAACGAGGTGAAAGTTAATAACATTAAGATGAAAGATTCATTCAACAAGGTGGTTGTTGAGTTGAGTGGATTCAATTTCATTGTTCACTGAGTGAACTAGATCTGTCCAATTGCACAAATAAAATATTCATTATATTAGATGGTGAGGTAATTGTCTAAACTGGACCAAATGTTCAAGGTCAACCAACCAATCAAATGACAAAAATCTTAAAGCCCATGTATAGTTTTGGTAAAGATTAAAGAAATGTGAATTTTGGGGATATATACCATGACATATACATGTAGTTTCTATACACATTTTAAGACCATAGCATATTTTTCTACGAGGTAATTCTTTTGAAAATTTGAATTTGACCGTTAAATCGTATTTAGCACCCTCTCTTAGTTATAACAATATTTTGCTTCTTATCGGGCATATACAAAGTTCTTTCCAAGATTTGATTACAGCCTGATAAAAAGGAATACACAAAGAATAAATTCAGAAATTTTCATCCAATTCTGTGCATGAGAAGTTGTCCTTTATCAAGAAAGAAAATATTTAATTAGCGTCGGGGGACACGGCGCTGAAATATTTTGCACATTTTAGGTTATAACTTTTCCAAAACTTGTTCATTTTTCGCACAATCTTTTGTACAGCATGTTCATGATATCATGTTTCATTTTATATAGATTTGAAGACAAAATTTGGCAATAAAAATATTTGCTTTTACCAAAACTGTACTTGGGCTTTAATTGATGTCATATAAATGACAATATTTCTATTTTGCAGGTGGTGTTGGAGGCGAACAATCCATCTGAGAGGTTCTACACAGCAGCTATTAGGCCTCATTCTATCTTTGGACCAGGCGATGTTCACATGGTGCCTACATTGGTCAAGACTGCAAAAGCAGGCAAGACTAAATTCATGATTGGGTAAGTAAATTTATTCTTGATTGTATACTAAGCTCTTATAGGTCAAGCCCCAGGTTATATTGTCGAACTTTTGAAAGTCAAGTTGTACAAGCATATTCACAATCTTCCCAGCTCAAAAGACACCCTACCGTTACAGACAACAACTCTAAAAACAAAAGTCTCGCTAGGAAACAGAGCATTTGTATGTGCAGCGCCCAATTTCTGCAAACTATCTTTTGATATATGAAGGTCATTCTCACATAATACATTCAAATCAAAGCTTAAAACATATCTTTTTGAAACATCATTGTAAGTCTACTTTACCACTCATGTCTTTACTTAACTAAGAGTCTTCTGGCGCAGTAGAATATATATTAACACAGTTTTTGCGCTTGATATTACCTAATGTGTTGGGACAATGGTAGTTTTCACATCTTAGCAAGTGGGAAATATGTATCGTATCAAGCCTGAAAAAAAATTGAATCTTTAATTTATATTTCTATGAAGACTTGTTGACTATACCGATTTGGACTTGGACTTCATAATCTTATGTCAGACGCAGAGGTGATTACTGATAATTCTATTTTCTTATATATTGATTGATTGATTGAATTTATTTATTATAGCACCTAACACTAACTTTATCATCATCCCTAACTACTATACAAGGTAGATTAATAATCATACATTGTTAAATATTGTTTTGTTCTTTCAGGAATGGTGCTAATCTTGTTGACTTCACCTATGTAGACAATGTTGTCCATGGTCACATCTTGGCAGCTGAGAAACTTATATCTGACCCAGCAAATGTTGGAGGCAAGGTAAGAACAACTCCTAGAATGAAAAAGAAAAAGGTCCCTTGTTGTTTCGAAGCCTGTAGGTAATCTGTCCTCATCATAAATCAGCAGGTATTTCTGACTTCAAACTATTTTAAGAGGGCCATGGTGATTTGAGGTTCTGGGAAGATAGATCTTTGATTCTTGCTGTATTCCATATTTGAAAAGTGTTATTACTACGAGAGCGAAGCCCACAGTTTATGAGCATGGCTACTTAGTGGGCCTCTTCGTTTGTACAAAACATACATTTCCATTGTTTTCTACTTCTCTCGTAAGAGTTTACACAAGCGTATAATAAATGTGCAATTTATTGTTGAATTATGATCAAATATGTATTACTTTATAATTTGTACTTTGTTGAAATTAAGATATAAAAAATGAGAAATGGACGCCTTTTTTGTTATCTACAGACATATAAAACATAATTGATAAAAGTTTATAGTAATCCCTAACCTTTTTTAGTTGTGTATTTTTGTTCTAATTGCATGAACTTTTAATGCATGTATGAATAATAATTCTCTTTACAGTCTTTCTTCATCACAAACGACGAACCTGTTCCATTCTGGTCCGTCATGACCCGCTTTCTCGTCGGTCTCGGTTACGACGCCCCTAAGTACCACCTCCCCTACCTCCTCGTCTACTTCATCGCCCTCGTCGTTCAGTTCTTCTGCACGCTTCTCAAGCCAATCAAGAACATTGACGTGACCTTCACGCCGATGAAGGTAGCCATCGCCGGGACCTATCATTATTACAGCTGCGAGCTTGCCAAGAAACTTCTGGGGTACAAGCCTATAGTGAGCCTTGATGAAGCAATCCAAAGGACGATCTATCATTTTGAACATCTACGGAAAGGAAAATGATGATTTTAATTCATGATTTATGCAATTTTATGTTTATGAATTGGTGATTTAGGGGCTACATGTAGGAGATTGTCACTATGAGAAAATCTATATTATTTACTTTATCATGACAGTGAAGAAAATCATTCTCTAGAATCTCCTGGGGTACAAGTCTATAGTTAGTCTTGATGAAGCAATCTAGAGGATGATCTATCTTTTTGAGCATCTACGGAAAGGAAAATGATAATAATGATTACGATGATTTTAATCATAGATTTATGCAATACAATATTTATAAATTGGCGATTGAGAGAGGCTAGTACATTTAATGTATAATTTTTTTAATCATGGAAGAGAAAGAATATGTCCCCTAAAAATTTGATCTAAATTGATAATTAAGATCATCATCAATAATTTTCTTGGCTTGTCTTTATTTCATTACTACCTCTTGTTTATTTCTTAACCCATTGACTACTGGAACTGGGTATTGCCTGTAAAAAGCCTATGGCAATTGTAGAAATCAGTAGTCAACGGGTCAAACTTTAAATGATTCATTTGAGTATCAAGAAATTTTATTGGACAAAGCTGGTTTATGATTACTCCATATAAAACCTTAGCTTCATCGAAGCTTTCAAGGAGCCAAGTATTAGAAATGATGTATTTTTGTAATTATAATTATATATATGATTTATATCCTTTGTTCACAGGGTAGTAGTATTAACCATAAAAATGGTTTCTAAAGTGGTTGTATACGATGTGTGATTGAAATTGTACTTTGATTTTTAGTAATTTTGCCAAGCGATAATTCATATTAAATATGAAAGTAAAATGTATAAAGTAAAACAAGACGATTCAATAGTTTGCTTTTCTGAAGCTATTGATGCCATGCTATTCATGTGCATTTGTGTTCCTTGATACAGTATAAATATCATTTAATACATTTTGGAAGTATTCTTTCCAAATTGCCATATAATTCCAAATATTTGTTTTTGAATGTTGCTCATGTGGTCACATGCAGAATAAAATGCATTTGAAAAATGCAGAAAAGCTGACAGTTTGTTTGATATATTGATGTTTTACAACGTAATACACATGTTGACCAAAATGCGCCAAATGTCTGTATGTATGAAATTCTAACCTTTTTCCCATGTCTTCTCAAATTCTTGTCTAAGCCATAAAATAGACTACAGTCAACCTTGCATAAGGCCCCAGTCACATAGAAGCCCTGATTGAACACAACTCAATATAGCTCTTTGTTCAGCTAACAGTTAACTGCCTCTGAACAAATATTCAAGTTGAATCGCGTGAAGTTGAGGCTTTTATGTTACTGGGGCTTAAGTTGACCTTGCATAAGTTGAATAATTAGTAGCCGAAGGTCCTTGAAGCCCTCTTCTCTTTATAGTCTATTTTTTAACCATTAGTAAGAAAAATTATCTTAAAGTGGAAGCCTTCGTTCAATTAATTAACTTAATCATGGTTAACTGTAGAGGTAAAGAGAAGAACAGAACACTGTTTTGTACAGATGATAGTTGCACTGAGTTTGACATGCTATTGAGAGAGAGAGAGAGGGGGAGGGAGGGAGCTTGGAGGGAGGGAAAAGAGAATAGAAGAAAGTAAAAGAGAAGAAAATAGAATAAAATAAGAGAATAGAAGAGGAGAGGAGAGGAGGAAGAGAATCATGATACTCTTTGTTTTTAGCGCTATGGAAATAATCTATATTATTATGATAAAAGAAGAGGAGGGAAAAGAAGGGAAGAGGAGAGGAGAGGAGAGGAGAGAAGGGGATAGTAGAGGAGAGGAGAGAAATGGAGAGAAGGGAAGAGGAGAGAAGAGAAGAGGTGAGGCCGAGGAGCGAGAATGGAAAATGGGAGGGTGAAAATGAGATGTGGGACAGAAAAGGGGAAAGAAAGATAGAAAGTTTGAAAAAAAAAGTGGGAGGGGAGGGGGAGGTACTGGCAAGGATAGATTTCGAGTTACTAGTAGATTTTACAAGAGAGACGGGGGGGGGGGGGGGGAAGATGGGTGTATGGTGAGTAAGCTTAGGGTAGGGAGGGAGAAACAGGAAAAGTGGAAATAGCAGACGACATCATGTCCTGGTGAGAGACTTTTAGTCTGTAATCGAAGTACATATTTAGAGATGTGATGAAGGCAAATTCATTTTTCATTTAAAATTTGTTACTTTACGTGATTAATTATCTAAAGGTAACATTTAAAGAAATATATGGCAGAGTAAGAATATTGACTCTATCTTATGCTCCTGAATTATTTACTGTACTTGACAAAACACAGGAAAATATGCCTGAAAGAAAGACTAATATCGCACGTCGTGTAAGAAATGGCAACTGCTACCGCCCCAATAAAACTCTCGAAATCACAAAGAAAACTCGCTAAAAAGCAGGCTAAAGCATGTTACACGCTTCTCAACCATGATGGTATTCACACAGCTACAAATCCAACTCTTGTAAGTACATTCATATCCAAGAATTCTGACTTGAAAATTGGAGAGTGCATGTAATTTTACACGTTCCCACACACAGATTTTTATGTCAAGTTTAAATAGTTAGAAAAGAAAGAAGACTGGGACTCAGTCTGGGTAATGGTAGACCGATAAAACGGATCTATTTCGATCAGGATTTGCTTCGCTGAGGCTATCGCCTGGCTACGCATCCTTCCTCTGGAGGGGGCACCACCAAAAGTCAGAAATCGTTAAAAAAAACCCTCCGAGAGTCAGATTTTTCTGTCTAGGGTAATGGGTGCTAATTCTGCTAAATGCACTTTCATAGCAGAGGGTTATAATTAAGCTTACATTCTGAATTATGGTTTATTTTGGGGGTTAATGGGCGAGATCGTATTTTAGGTCCCCCTTCGCTGAGATTTCGCACGAATTAATACACGCAAATCAAATTTGTAGGTGGATTCGGGGCAAACCCGGAGAATAGCGACCAGATGTGCGCGATGTATTAAATTTGTGTACAATCCTATGGAAGCGTGCGGTAGTGCGTCAGCGATGATTTTTGCACCAGATTCGACCAACAAACATTTGTTAAGTTGGCTCAAGTTTACACTTTTTAACACCAAAATTGATTAAATTTTCGAAAGATTTCTTGAAATATTGAAGGAGGGGAAAGAAATAACATCTAAAACCATTATTCTGTTTATAAAATGTAATAAAAGTCGTTTTGGACTTGTTTTGTGGATGGTTACCTGTGTGTATTTTGGACTTCTGCCGCCGATGTTTGCAATTTTTACATAACGGGCGCACGCAATCTGGTCGCTATTCTCCAGGTCTGCTGGATTCGGGAGCATCCCACGAGTCTGACAGCCCACGAGTCCGACAGAAATGAATATAAGCCTACCGGTACAACATCGACAATTTTCAAAATGAGGTTCAAGCTAGACATTTTTACTTTTACGCTCGCAAGATCGACACTGACAAATTATTTGCTTTGAGCCCAACAGCACGCAAACAGACCTACAAGACCGACTAACGTAAATATAGTGCTATCGGACTAATAGACCTAGAGTCGGTCTCATTTGTAACATTTATGTTCGGTCGTAATCATGTGCGTTTTCATAATTTTGTCGGATTAATGAGTTGTCTGACTCTAATACGTTTTTATGTAATGTCTATTTCGTGCACCAATTATTAAAAATGTCGGCCTCGTAAGCTGTCGGACTCGTGGGCTGTCGGACTCGTGGGCTGTCGGACTCGTCGGTAGTACCCGGTGGATTCAGGTCTCCCATTGCACACACTGAATAAAGCGTTACTGTGCGAAGTGAACGATGGGGATCTAAACTACGATTTTAAAGCAGGATAATGTAGGCCTAATCTTCTCTTTATCTGTTATGAATTCTTTTCTTCCCTCTTTTGCTTGTATGTAACCATACACATACCACATCCTCATTCATGTGGTTTGATTTAAGGAAATTAAATTGGAAGATAAAAAGTCTAGACACACCTAGTACAACTACAAGCTACATGTACCATCTTGCTTTTCGATTTTCTATTGTAGATTCTGCTATATGCCAATGGTGGCCTTGGAAACGGATTTCAACGGAGTGAGATCCACAATATTAGTGAAATAGGCTAGATGGAAGACCCTGATGCTGAGGAAGTGAGGGGAAAGCTCAAATGTTTCACCCTCCCCCCTCTGTATTTTTCTTCACTGACTTTCTTTTTTTTTTTTTATAAGTGGTCGTCATCCACTTTCTCATTCGTATTCTCATTCTGATCCCAATTGTCTACAATTTAGTTTTCTTTATTCAGTTTTCTAATACCAGTAATTTCAAAGTGAATAATAATATAGTAACTAAAGTAAATAAGATAATTTAGCATCATTGGGATAAAGTATATCAAAACATTGACATAAACACTTCTTTAATCATTTCTCGATCATCCTAATAGCTCCTTTTCCTCTGATATGAATTTTCCATCTCTCTTCCTTCTTCTGTATCATTTTGTTCACCTTCTTTCTCTTCAATGTCTATTGCGGTCTGATTTGAGGAAATATAAAATGTCAATAACCTGACAGCTACAAGCCTACATTTACCATGATAATAATAGATAATAAATAATGATAATAATAATCAAATATACCATGCACTGAGAAGTTCTAGTTGAAATTATGGATTATGAGGTGACTGGCATAGCACTATTTCCTGAGGGGCATAGCCCCGAGGAAAATAGTCACTATGCCAGTCACCGAAGAATCCATAATTTCATATACTACTTCGAAAAATGTGCATGGTATATTTGATTTATATCCTACACAAGTAAACCAAACTGATAATAAAATTTATATCCTACTTGTAATCTGACAATGAAACGAATTCCTCCAAATCATCACCATCTACGAGATTAAATCTCTGTTCATCGTCATTGATTTGTCCACTATCGTAAAAGATGACGTCATAATATTTGACATAACGAAAACTATTCCGAGGATGACGTCACGCTATATCCAATTTATTTCATGTTGAAAATATTTTTAATCACATAACTGCTCCTTGACCAATCACATTGGATACAATCTTATAAGTAGGATATGATAATAAATAATAATGATAATAATAATAATGATAATAATAATAATAACACTATCTGCGGAAAAAGGGGAATTGCTAAATTGTGTTCTAAAAGGCGAAAAAAGGCGAAAATATGAATTTGCTCATAACAGTCACAAAAAAATGAATATTCAACGAAAAATCATCACAGGAACTTCCTTTTGATGTCTTTGAGTCGTTTATGTATAAAAATACAAG
Source organism: Temnopleurus reevesii (assembly GCA_036244855.1). Classification (NCBI taxonomy): domain Eukaryota; kingdom Metazoa; phylum Echinodermata; class Echinoidea; order Temnopleuroida; family Temnopleuridae; genus Temnopleurus; species Temnopleurus reevesii. The sequence continues at coordinate 69,282 of BQKZ01001243.1, read as the reverse complement.
TTTGGAATAAATGTGCATTTTTAAAGATTCTTTGAAAATTTGCATCTTTCTAAATTTTATTATTGGGGTGCCCCTATTCCGCAGTTATGCTAACAGTAAAGATAACTCCCCAAATTTCGCCAATTTTTTTAACCCTATTTCGTGGACTGAATGGTATGTTCCGTTTTCTCACCACGTAACAGGACCGCCTCTCCCACTACATACCGCTAGATGGCGCTATACGTTACTATTTTCCGAGATGTAGCTTGTGAAAACGCTACGGCGAAACGATATTTTAGAGGTATTGTGGTTTTCCCCTTAAGTGCCCATTTTATAGCACAGAAATGTGCCTTATTCCGCAGATAAGCTAATAATAATAATAATAATAATAATAATAATAATAATAATGATAATAATAAAGCATCTAATCCACTCTGTGGAGTGCTCGATGCACATAATGCTTTCAATTTTGTGTTGAAGATTCTCCTCGTTGCCAATGGTGGTCTTGGAAATGGGATTCAACGGAATGAGATCCACAGTATTTTCAGCAATGCAGGCCAAGTCGAAGATGTAGTGATGCTGAGGGGAAAGCTAAAAAAGCCATGTACTGCTTTGTGAGTACGGTAACACATCTCTTGCTTCATCAGCCATGCAGATCTTTTCTCCGATTTCTCTTTCCTTAACCATCCTTATTGTTTATCATTGACATTGGTAATCTTCTTCACTTCCTCTTTTATAAATTCTCCCTCTCTCTTCCTCCTTCTGCTTCTTTGTCACCATCTTATTTCCCTTCAAAGTGTATTACAGTTTGATTAAATTGCAAAATACAAATTCTATAGTCATACATATACCATAATTATCCTTTTGAATTTTTTGTTGTAGATTCTGCTGGTTGCCAATGGGGGTCTTGGAAATGGGATTCAACGGAGTGAGATCCACAATATCTTCAACAGCGTAGGCCCAGTGGAGGAAGTCATGATGCTTAGGGGGAAGCCATACTGCTTTGTCAAGTATGGTAACACATCTCTTGCTGCATCAGCCATGCAGACCCTGCAGGGTTACTGTCTGAGAGAGGGAGAGGGACCAGCCAATGTCACGCTCTACCTGTCTTTTGTTGAAAGTTGTAAGTTACATAGTAATATTTATATTATTTATATTTATATCTATATTTTTTTTAAATTTTTATTATTTATATTTATAATATTTATATTTATATTAGGACATTGAAATCTGTGAGACATTATTTTTTGAGTAATCAAGCGCCATGAGCGCCCAGCTGTGGCGGATACCGGCGCTATACAAGAGGCCATCATCATCATCATCATCATCATCATCATATTTGATGAATATTTTATGCATTCAATTGACTTTACATAGTTTTTACATGATTAAATAGCAAATCTTTGCATCATTTGATACAAAAATTTGAATCCCTAGTAAAAAAGATGTGAAATTGTAGGAATCATCAACTTTTCTAGAAATACAATTTTTTCTCCCTTTGTATATATATGAGTTGATATAATCATAATTTTTGTCTCTCTTCGAAGAAATTGGCATCTATAATGGTGCAATTTAAGTTTTAAAAAAATGATGTCAAAATTGCCAAACTAGACAACCATTCTTATGATTAAAGAATTTGTCAAATATATTTACCATAGGTGAAAACTTGAGGGTTCTTTCAATAAAATTATGCTTTGATATTCACACTTTATCCAGGTGGATGAGAATGCATTAACTGTATAGCGGGACAATTTTGCAGTGTTAGTTTTTCGCGGTTGGTTAGTCCATGAACATTTTCACGGGGTATTGAATTCGCTGAATACAATCAATGAAAAAAGGTATAATCTTTCGACCTGACTAATAAAGATATTTTTAGAAAGCGAAAGTGATAACTGCTACATTACAAGAGAATGCTTTTTAATGCCGAAAAAGGATTAATTATGCCCGTACAAATCACAGAATAATCTGTAAATTATGATTAGAAATACATGTGATTGAAACATTGAAAGCATAATCGTTCCACTTCAAAACGCAGTCTGTAAAGAAATTACTGCGTAAAATGTTAAAATTTAATACAAATTTTCAAGGATTATTTTTGCGGGTCTAAAATTTGTGGTCTATATTTTCATTGCGAAAAGCACGAAAATGAAATCCACGCGAAAATTTACCGCTATACAGTAGTTAAAATAGAGTGTGTTTAAGAATCATTATCATCAGTAGGGAATAATTGATGATAATTGGTGAATCATCAAGCAGCTAAACCATTTTTTTCTTGTGAGAGACATGCATGATTATTGTTACACTTTCCCTCATATGAGATGATATCTGATTCAGCTGTCTTGTGATTCATATTTTAATTCTTTCTTTTTGCTAATTACTTTGGAAGATTGCCATTTCTTACTGTTTGTATATTTTATGTTCAGTACCAACAGACAAGCCGCAACCCAACGAGCCTCCACCAGGCCTCATTATCATTCCTGACTTTATAGATGAAAGCTTGGAAGAAGAGCTGATTGAAAGCATTGATTTTGACAGCTCTTCACAAGAAGGTGTGTACAGAAATAAAGTTGACTCTTCTCTCTGTCATTTTCCCTGCCTGCTCTCCTCCTGTCATCGTCTCAAGATTACTTATCCTTCCTCTATATCTGTATAAATCACTTTAGTCTTATTTCCCTTAGTACTCATTAGGCTAATGAGTACTATTTTGCACTATGAAATTTCTAACTCCTTAAATTGTTTTCCTTCCCCTTTCCCTAGGTTCTCTTGGATTCTTGAAAATCATGTGATTCCATGCTCAGCATTAAGAATTATGT
>BQKZ01001243.1:33555-46842 GCA_036244855.1 Temnopleurus reevesii | reverse complement strand
GGGGGGGGGGGGGGGGGGGGGGGCTAGCTATAGCCATGCATAAACGATGGTGAATGGCGTACCTTTTAACATACTAGTGGTTTATTATTACATTTTTTCCCTCTAATTTTGAAAGATAATGGTATATAAGTATTTGGGGATTGTAATGAGTGAAAGTTTCAGAGATTTCATGGTTGCAAAATTAACAAAAATCAAACCCCATAGAAAATTGAGCATATACTGTAGTACTAAGTTCATATCTACTTAAGACAGCCGCCTTTAATATTAAACATTGTGGTACAATCCATTAAGAAGAACAAATAGAAATATGAAGAAGGCTGAATTTATCTGAACAAGGAGCTTTTTAGGAAAATGTACAATTTTATCTCAATGATTGAATGTTCAGTTAGTGATATATTATATTCTTTATAAATGTGAAAATGTAGGAAATGTTTATTATCTAGAGCATTATATTACATTATGTTGTCTCCGTGCACAATTATGCCAATGATTGGAGTTTTAGCCAAACCAGGAAACCTTCTGTATCGTGGCCAAATATGTGAAAAACAATTTCTGTCCAGGCTAATTTAATATCTACTTTAGATAGCTACATGCATTCTTTACATTCTACATACAGTCAGGTAAGATTGCTTATGTTTTCTGCTATTATTATTGTTGTTAATAGGACAATGATCAAAGTACGAGCACATTGTTTTATGGAGATAGGAGGTTAAGTTTAGCAAACATTTTTGAGTTGCACTGTACTGCAAAAAACATGGTTGACTTGTACACCCCCCCATATCTCTATTATAATCAGCACAAGAATCACAGTTTTAAAAGTAACACCAAAGTTTATTGAAAATGACAATTGATTTGTTTTTCAGTACTGGTGTTCTAATTTTTTTCTAACAGTAATTTAACATCATGGCGCCTGTGAAGTACATAATCTACCAAGTCTCATCCTTTGGTTACGATCAAGTCTTATGCTTGTGGACATTTTGTGGCCTCCTTTTCCCTTTTTTTGGGCCCCATTTAGTGCTATTGGCTTTCTATTGATCATTATTAACCCCTAAATAACAACAAAACAACAAAACATTTACATGTAAACAATAAAGAACAAGGAAATATCAAATGATTGATAACAGTAATGATAATGCTAACAAATTTCTCGAAAATTATCCAAAATGAAGTTGTAGATTGTTTAATTAGTTAAGGGCAAGGCTGATGCTATGAGATTATACTTTTTACTGGCAATCCGATTATTGGAAATTGAATTTCTGTTTATTTCCTGGCAAACTCCCTTACTAACTTCTCCCTTTATTATAATAGCATCCACCCTTCATTATCCAATGACAACAACTCTCCTCTCACTGCCCCCATCTCCCTCAAGCGCTTACCATCCCCTGGCGCCCTCTTAAGTCCATTGTGACACCAGTCTCGACGGACCCCACGTCATTTCTTTCTGCTTGTTGACCAGTAGTGATTGAGAGTTAATCTGCTTAGACTGTTCCCTGTTGACTTCTATCCACTTTGCAAGGTCACTGCCATGTCTGCCAGGCACTATGAGCAAATGGACAAAGATACTCAACAAAGTTTAACAACTCTCAATTTAGGCCTTCATGATACAGTCAAATCTATTATAGCGACCAACTGGCTATAGTGACCACCTTTCTATAGTGGCCACCTAGATTGATTCCCTCCAGATGAAACTGTGCTATAGAACCCTTCTATAGAGATCACTTCTCTTGGGTTGCCATAAAGTATAGACAGGTTTGACTCTAGCTGTAGAAAACTAAAGAAATATTCTTTCTAATCCTTACCCTGCAAAAAAAATGTAGGCATTGCACTTGTATACTGAATTAATATGGAAGCGACTTTCTTCTCTATGAAGGGTATGTAATTCCAAGTATATTGCATTGTTCTGTATGTACAGGGTACATGTATTTACACGTCAGAATTTGAATTAAGTTTGTAATAAAGTTTGTGTTTGTTTGTTTGTTTTAATTGTTACACGATGTATCGTGATATGCTTTTGAAATGACCAGTGTTGAGTGAGAGTTAATCTGCTTTAATAGACTGTTCCCTGTTGACTTCTATCCACTTTGCAAGGTCACTGCCGTGTGTGCTAGGCATTGTGAGCAAAATTGATAAAGAAACTGGACAAACATAACAACTCTCATTCAAGCCGATTCAAAATAGCTTTAGGAGACAAAGAAAGGTCCTTTCCAATCCTAGAGCCTGTAACATAAAAGAGATACATTAACTTGAAAATTAATGGCATCATGATCTTTAACATGTTTTGCCATAGACTAAAGATTAATCATAAGTTTAATTGCGCCTTTTATGTTACAGGCCCCTTATCCGGCAAAAAACAAAAAATAAAACAGGTATCGCATGCTTGTATACTGAATAAATAGAGAAGGGACTTTCTTCTCTGTGTAAAAGTCATGTAATTTGCAGTATTGTTCTGTCCCGAATTTGAATTCATTTTGTAATGATGTTTACATTGTTATAGTAATATGTACCTTGTTACATGTATGCTTGCAGATGACCAGTGTTCTGTTCCCTGTTGACTTCTATCCACTTTGCAAGGCCACTGTGAGCAAATAGGACAAAGAAAAACAACTCCCATTCAAGCCTTTTATACACTGTATAAGCTGAAAATTTTGCTTGGATCTTATCTTTGCGAATTTCAATACCATGAATTCACTGAAACTTTAAATGAAACTTTCACAGGAAATTTCACACACTTGAGAACAATTATCCACCAAAAATGTGAAAATAACAGCTTGCTAATGCGTGTAAAGATCTGATATTCGTTGAATTTGCTCAAACTTGTGCCCACTCAAATATTGGCTTTTACCCAGCCATAAGGAGTTAATTCCTCTTTAATTGTGACCTCATGCATATTCTGGAATAACTGGCATCTCTGGGGCTCAACTCAATTTGAAATTCTGTGCCCCCCTCTCTTTAAAGAGCTGACAAGCCCCCCCCCCCCCCAAGATGTTAATTAAATCAGCTCAAATTCGTCCGTCCTTGGGGTGCCTTTTTTATCTAAAAATTGGGCACCCACAATCTCTGACCATGGGGGCAGAGCAACACCCTCAAAAGCCCCCCCCCCCCCTCCCCCACGGTGGAAGCATGCTATTGCATCTCTTCTGGTCTGTATACTTTGACCTCAAGGTTGGGCATCTGATAGATGAGTCTTACAATTTTAATGACACTTTCTCATCTGGGGACTCATAGTCATAGCCAATCTTTTTGTAGTTTATCATTCCACTATATTATTTCCTGTATTGTTGCCTCTGTCTGTTTACTTGCTCTTTTTAATTTCTTGAATTTGTGTCATGGTCAGAGAAGTTCAAGTCAATGACACTCCTACACCATGGAGATGGGAATTCTGAAAGTCCCACCTTTCTTCTTACACTATAAAAAAAAACTGTATAATTTTTAACATTTGGACTAAAACAGATTAATAATTTACCGAATTACTGAAATATTAATCAAGTTTAGGGATAGATTGAGCCTCTAACTGTTTTTTTTTTACACTTGAGGCAGTGATCGAATATGATTTCAGATGCATAATGGATTTTACTTTGACCACTGAAGGTATTTTCTCTTTGACGGTATTAAAAAGAGAGGAAAGAAAATTCTTCAAGGGGATTTTGTAGATGATCAATGTCCTATCATTTAGTTCAATGATAATATTTTTAATCAAGTATAAACTGTATATGCCGACCTGCACAAGAGTTAAAACATCTATCTTGATCTGTGTGAAGGTCCACTTACACATACACACACACAAACCCACAAACATACACACATTTACGCACTCCAGTGTGTTTATCTTCAAAGCTTGAAGTGACACAACAAGTGGAAGAAAATGAAGAAGTCTATAACTTAAAATCAATAGATCATACAGTGTGCCTCTCTTTTGGAGATCTGGGTGAGGTATTTATCAAAATACTGATCTCTGTTTGCCTCTCCTCACCCAGGATTTATGTTGGTTATTAGATTTCTTTCATCAAATACTGGAATATGTAGCAAATTGTTTATCAGGATGCACTCGTTCCAGAACAACTCAATACTTTTAAGAACGGGGAATCCCCATTATACAATGTACAGTAAAAGCTCAGTTTTTCATCTGGGTTTATTTTCGTCACTTTCGTGAGCTTAAAATTGCTAAAATTTTCACCCATCAAAATGTCCTGGACTTAATAATGATCATTCCAAAAGCGAAAATAACAGATTGCTAATGTATCAAAAGGCCTGAAAGTCGGTGAATTTGCTGAAATGTATCACTAATACATTATGTTGAATTTTACAGTAACATGCGTTTTCCATAGCCTTGTAATTGCATAGAGATGGTGTAACACCGTTCCGAGTTGTCTAGCAAGATTGAATGTTACGAGCATGGTAGCAGCATAAGGGATCTCCAATATCTATCATGCAATCTAGTTTATTGGAAACTGCTTTTGAAAACTACATGAAGATGAGGATGGGGTATTATCAATTTGCTCAGAGGGTTTGGTGAAAATGGATTTGTCAACATAGGAGTCTTTGGCCCTTTCAATCTCTTGATCTCAAACATTTGGTGAGGGTATGGCGGTATTATTATCACCCATCCCAGCATGGATTTACTTGTGATTGGTACTTTTAAAGACTTAATTGATCGAGGCCAGAAAATTTTGCTTTGATTTAAAGCAGAAAAATTAGATGAACAGATCAAAAAATGTTTGAAGTGAATCGGACAATGATTTATAAGAAAGTTATGAACATAACTGACCAGTGATTTTAATGCAAATTGGCAAAGCTTGGTCACGTGAAGTGACGTAGAGCATGCATTTCTCTGCCAATAGTTCATTTTATCTTACTGTTTTAAAACCCCTCTTCTTCAAACATTTATGCAAAGAACATTTTAGTTTTTCGTCAATTAATACATGGGTGCAGGACCATATTATTGATGTAACTTTGAATATTTTCAAAAATATATATTCATGGGTTGAACAGATTCTTAAATGCAATGAGTTTTAACAACACACCAGTCAAGAAGTGCCTTGCATGACATCCGTCATATTTCCCAATTTGCATGAAAATTGATGGTCAGTATATAATTGAATTATTCATAATGGTTTCATTTATCGTCTCATTTACTTCAATTTTCTTTTGATCTGTTGGTTTTATTTTTGTGCTTTTGATAAGATAAGAATTGTCTGATTGTCTGGCCCAAACCCAGCCTTTAAAGGTATAGATTCGTAATGACCGGGATGCAGAAAGTGATGTGAAACGAGCTGATGTATCCACAAGTTGATTTACATGCTTATACATGTATGTATATAACTGTGTGCGAAATTAGGAAAACATTTTTGCACGTTCTGGTGTATTTTCCTTCGAACATGTCAATCATCTGTTATTCCTATACCGTGCACTTAATGATTCATAGGGAGGGACGCAGAATGGGCCGGATGATCGGTGGTATTGTCTGCAGTGTAAGTTTGCACTCGAATTGTATGTGAAGCATGTTAGGTTGGGGAGAGCGATTCTGTCATCATTTTTCGTTTTGCGATAATTAAGCCATTTCTTGCTCAATTTAATTTAAACAAACTATGAACATGCTCTAATTTGCCATTGCAAAACTGTATCATGGTAATGATTTTACTGTAGCTCATAAAGTAGTTAAATATCTGAAGCGCCATCGCTCAAAAAAACTGTTCTAGTGGTTTAACCGATTCTGTATTTTATCAAAATATGCATCCCCTTTTAATTATCTTTACCCAGGATTGGGTATAAGCATTATTTCATTTCATTTGTAATATGTAGCAATTTCTATATATGATCTGTATCATTATACTAGAATAGATTAGTGAGAAAATGTTATAACTGTTATTGACACACAAACTGAGCCTGTTGGTATGTGAAGAGGGTGTAAGTGTGAGTTGGGTACATATTATCCATTTGCTCAGGGGGACTGGGAATATAGATGTCATGATCCAGATCCTATGTCCCTCTCTTGCTTCCCTAATCTCTTGATCTTCAACATTGTAGATGACCCCAAAATGTTTTGACATGGTTAAAAGTGGGTTTTGATATTTTCTGATAGATTCCCATCAGGCCAGGGGGTTATCAGTTAGATATTGAGAAATTATTTTATGTGAAATTTTGTATTTTTACTTGAGGAATTGGCACATTGAAATGTCAAATCTATCCAAAGGCATAATTTACTGGGCTATTTAAATTTGTTTTGATATGCAGTGTAAGATATTAAACATTAAAAAGGTAAATTTTGATGCCTATGGAATTAGGAGAAATTATAAGAATGCTTTGCTCTTGACATAAAGCTTTATTTTTCTGGCTTGGCTTGTTTCTCTTTACATTTTTAATCAGGTTGATCTTTTATTAGCCATATTTGTAAGAAGGTTAAAAAGTAATAAATAGAGACAATAGCTTGCTTAAAAGTTGATAATAATAAATAAAAGTTGATAATAATAATAATATATTTAAACACGCCATCTCTCTAGTCACCTATTCAGAGGCGTGAGACAAATTATCTAATATTATTACCCGGCCATAGCATAGCTGCCAAGTAGGCGCTTCTGCATTTAGAAGAATAAATTCCTGCCGGTACCCATTCACCTCACCTGGGTTGAGTGCAGCACACTATTGGTAAATTTCTTGCTGAAGGAAATTAACGCCCTGGGAGAGATTCGAACGACCGACCCTCTAGTTAAGAGGCGAGAGTCCGAACCACTACACCACGACAAGTTGCAGTACTAGCACCTGCCTTTTGCAAATGCAAAATAACAAAATATGTATTCACCTGATTGAATACATTCATTATTGACGATGATTAACAAGATTTTCTTTTCACCAACCTACCCAAGTTGAAACAGACATTTATTTTCTAGTTCTGATATACGTAAGAAATATTCCCCTAAATCCCTTGGGTCATCAGTAGGCAAAAATTAATTTAGATTGATATATTTGGTCATAAGATGTAAACAATTCTATTCCCTTGTCTAAAAGTTGTCTTTGGTAATCCCCTCCAACTTCATTTGGCCCCAGTTGGATCAATCAACTAATCAACATCTTATTTCCATCCATTTTCTCTTCAAATTCTTTACCAGAATGCAAGGCTAATAAAGGGTATCTGAGCTTATTGATAGCATGGCTCCCAACCATTTGAAATTTAGTGAAGATGATAGAATCTTTTTTTACCATTGTAAGAGAGATTTGAGACCATTTTGTTGGAGTTGCCATGTTTTTTCTTGATAATTATTTATACTGCATAGTCCTATGAAATATGCTTTTTGTTTCTCTCTTTGAACAAAATTTTCCCACTTTTTGTGTTTTATAGAATCAGAGGAGTGGTAAAGGTTCATTTCATCTGCTCTGGTAGACAGAAAAATCTGACTCTCGGAGGTTTTTTTTTAACGATTTCTGACTTTTGGTGGTGCCCCCTCCAGAGAGTCAGAAAACGCCCCAATTCAGCGTGTAGTGCAGGTTGTTGAAGCTACAATACACAGCGTCTATGGGAGAAAGGGTGCTGCCGCGCACCCTCACGAAAATACGCTAATTTACGTCTCTATGATATACAATTAACTATGAATACGATTAAAAAAGATATATTCTTTAAGATTACCTTGAAGGTTTCCAAAAAAAATAATTAAAATCCGTGTTTTTATCGTGATTTTTGGTAGCGACCACCATTTTTTTGATCTTCATCACAGGCGTCTCTAGCGGCGTTAACGGTCTATTGAGGAAGGATGCGTAGCCAGGCGGTAGCCTCAGCGAAGCAAATCCTGATCGAAATAGACCCGTTTTATCGGTCTACTGCTCTGGGAACTTAGATTATTCTATTGAACTGAACTGAACTGAACTGAACTGAACTGAACTATTAAGTTTGCAACATTTGGTGTATCATATGGCCATATTAAGATATGATATTATCCCGATATTGAATGGCCTCGGGGCAACACAACATCGCAGATAAGGATGATATGCCGGCCCTGATGCATTGCAATATTGCTATTATATAAGAAATTAGACATCCAGAGTCAAATCTGAAACACTTAAATTTCACACTGAAATGACTCTAAAACATGGAAAAAATGGCTTTGATACGGTAAAACAACAATGCAAATTTTCGTTGCCGTCTTATTGTCACTTTGCACACCATCGTAACGTCATCAACACGTTTCTTCTCAAGATTACGCACATGTAATCAACAAGTGTGCACATTTAGTGGCGCAGTATTCTATGAACTTGATTTTTACATGCAAAACAAGAAAATAATTCATGGGGCAATTCTGCTTTTGATCCAAATTGGAGGAAAAAGTTTGAAAGATGCCTTGTTCACATGTCTGATGCGGTTAATAATACTAGTCAGATGTTGATTATATTAGGTATGATATTACTTGATGTGGTCATAGATGTAAACAGCTATTCATGTGGCTCTCCAATTGACTTGCCTAATCCCCTCCCATCCTTCTTCCCCCCTCAGATCGGCTGCGATCAGGGCAATCAACTAATCGACATCTAGCCAGAAGTCCATTATATGGTCATATTGGGTATGATACTACTTGATATGGTCGTAGATGTAAACAGCTATTCATGTGACTTTTGAATTTGACTTGCCTACATGTAATCCCCTCCTATCCTTCTCTTCCCCCCCCCCCCTCTCAGATCGGCTGCGATCGGAGCAATCAACTAATCGACATCTGTCGGGCCCGAAGTCTAGAGGGGCTGGTTTGCGACTCCCTGGCTCTTCCCTTCGGCAATGGCAGACTCAGTGCTTGTATCTGCATAGCTGTCATACACCACATGTCCACGCGGGTAAGTAGAGGAGCATATCCAGGATTTTCCAGCGGGGAGGGGGATGGGAGGGGTTGACAGGAGTCATGAGGGGTTGGTTTGAGACTTCCTGGCTCTTCCCTTCAGCGATGGGAGACTCAGTGCTTGTATTGCATAGCTGTCATACACCACATGTCTACACGAGTAAGTGCAAGGGCGTATCCAGCATTTTCTAGGGGTGGAGGGGGGGGACTGCAGGAAGGGATTTACTTCCTGGTAAGGCCTGGGTTGACAAAAAAATAGAGGGAGAAAAAAAATCACTGCCAATAGGATGGGGTAGAAAATTAGGAAGGGGGCCTCTGCCCTTTTTGCACTACCGGATTAAATGCGTCATGGATTCTTAGATTGATGGACCATGTATTTGACTCTGATGTTGCAGGGAGTTGCTTAAAATAAATATAATTTTAGGATTTATTTGATTGGCATAATTTCAAAATAGAAAATATGCTTTCTGCCCAACTAATGCTATCTTACTAAGATGTGAAAACATTACGCTTCAAAGTCATTTATTTTAGTGTCTAATATTTATGATATCACCCCATATGTGGAATTATGTTGCAATGGCAATGAATGTGATTTGTAACGTGACTTACATGTACGCATGTTTTTTTTTCATTCATTTTAATTTATAACTTTTTAATAGTGCGGCAAGACATGTTGAGCATTTCCACATTTAAATGACTCAGAAAGATATGTATCTTTAAGTAAATATGCATACCATGTAGAACAATGAATTTTGTTTGCCACTATAGATCATTTGAAAATTAGTCATGCCGCCAATTCTAGAGCTGATTACAACAAATCGCCAGCAAGGAAATTTGTAAAATCGTGAGTGAACAGGGCTCGGCTAGCTCTCAGCATGTAATGCAAATTTGTTTCCAATCATATCCCAAATTGTGTCCTCAAGAAAATTAACTTTTGCTGTGTTGGCGTCCCTTACATTAGTCATGGATCTTGACTTTAAGAGTGTTAAATGTCCTGTGAAATGATATCAGATTGTGGGTGGACCCATGATTATCTAACAGATGTAATTCACGGTAATTCTCAGAAAATGATCTGAAAACATGAGCAAATAGGGCAAAGAAAGCAAAATAAAGGAATGAAATGAAGAAAAAGAAGAAATAGGAGAAGAAGAAGAGGAAGAAGAAGAAGAAGAAGAAGAAGAAGAAGAAGAAAAAGAAAAAGAAAAAGGAAAAAGAAAAAAAAAAGAAAAAAAAAAGAAAAAGAAAAAGAAAAAGAAAAAGAAAAAGAAAAAGAAAAAGAAGAAGAAGAAGATGATGAAGATAGAAAGAACTAGAGGAAGAATAAGATGACAAAAAAGAGGAGGAGAAGGAGGATGCAGAGGAATTGGAGCAGGAGGAGCAGGAGGAGAAGAAGAAGCAGAAGAAGAAGAAGAAGAAGAAGAAGAAGAAGAAAAAGAAAAAGAAAAAGAAAAAGAAAAAGAAAAAGAAGGAAGAGAAGGAGACAAAGGGGGAGAAGAAGTAGAAGAGGAGGAGGAGAAACAAGGAAGAAGAAGAAGAAGAAGAAGAAGAAGAAGGAGAAAAAGAAAAAAAAAAGAAAAAGAAGGAAGAGAAGGAGACAAAGGGGGAGAAGAAGTAGAAGAGGAGGAGGAGAAACAAGGAAAATAGAAAATCAAAGGAATACCAAGAGTGAAAAGAAGCAGAAGGGTTGGAAAGAGGCATGCGATGACGAAGAAGAAGAAAAAAAAAAAGAAAAAAGAAAAAAAAGAAAAAGAAAAAAAGAGAAAAATGTGCTACCACCATCCATACCACTTCTTTTCCAAATCAAAGTTCACATTAAATTAAAGAATTAACAATCTTGAAAATATGATCATGGCAATTAATTCTGTGTCATTATTCATGTTCATTATGTATATACAAACTGTAAACATTCTATCATTGCGTAAATGATAAAAATAACCTGTTTCTGGTAGCAAAAATACACTAACCTTGTTTTTTAAGCCCGTTCAGAGATTTCGCTTCAACTTCATGCGTAGATACAACTGTACAGGCTCGAATTTAGATTTCAGGTGCTGAATCATGGATTTATTGACAGCCACATTTACTTGAGCACTTCAAACACCCCCCTTTCCATATGCATTACTTCATTGGTATGGATAGATGTTAAACAACATCTTGACCACAGATCTTGAAAGCTATTCATTTTGTTGGATTTGAACCTAGGCTGATCGCATACACTTGTATATGTCCGATAAGATGGGAACCCCTTTCAGATCTCTAGTGTCAAATCTTGTAAAAGGAAACCAATTTATCAGAAATTAGTTTAACAGCAGGTGTGAATGGGACAGGTAGTCACGAAAGCGGACTTCAGGGAATAATTGTGCTTTTCATATTTGATTAGAAATTTCAGACATGGAGGAAATATTTTCAATACTTTGCTGTATATTTCTATGTAAAAAGGTTGCGAAACAAAACATCCTTTGTATAGCAATCCTGCTAAAATGCATACATGTATCAATGTGTGATGTGATGCCAGGAAAATTATTCCCCGGACTTCCAAATTTCTGTTGAAATCCACCTCGCGAGGTAGATTTCTGCTCGAAAATGACTTAAATGGTTTAACCTTCAGGTGACCTTGAAATGCTCGCAAGAGTTATACATGTAGTCAAAGGGGGAGTGCAGTGTTGGTAGCGGAATAACTTGACCAGCTGTCTGTCTTTCCCCTGGCAACAAAGCCAGGTGAAGTGAGGTGGACTTGAAGTGGACTTGAAATCTACCTTACCGGCCTTTGAGCTGAATAGATACGGTACACAACTGGCCCTCCGTACTGGCTTTTGAAAGTAGTTTAGTGGGAGCCACTTTGAAAACTAGTTATAGATCTGAACGGGTTGGAGTGATGGATACATCTGTATGCTGTCTTCTCTGTCACTGGTCAAAGGTGCAAGAGTAGTCTCTCATTATCGGGAGTCACAAAGAGCAGTGTCTTTTCCAAACTCTCCTATTCCAGAAGGGGAATTAAACCCAGACATTATTGTGCTGTTAGTGAATGGAGAAAAATACAATAATCATATTGTGAAGAGTTGAGCAAAATCGGATGATCCATTGAAAATATTTATGAATTTTCAAAGCTTTGATATGTACCGGTATACATTCCTCATTTATCTGTGATGTTATACATGGAAAACTTGATCCTCATTCACTTTTTACATTATTTAACTAAAAGTGGATCAACACCACATTTCAAATAACGAATCTTCAATACTATTTCTGATATGTTTGCTGAATTGGTGTGGCTGTATTATATCCTACCAAAACAACAAAAGTTTGGCTTTTTTTCTTGAAAAAGAGGAAAATGTGAAATCTGTGAATTTGGGATTTTGCTATGAAGCCATCACATATTTTGCCAAAATTGCCAATTCATGGATGCCCATCACAGATTTAAATGAACATTTTAAAAATTGAGTTTAAATTTTTAAATAGACGATCAAATTTTGTTCAAATTTTTAAATGAATCTTTTCACCTCATTTTTTTTTATTTACAGACAGCACATCAGTATCTAGGGGACGTTCCCCTTAAAACAACATAGCCACCACAGACCTTGAATGCTATTTACACTTTTGAATTTTAATGTAGGCCGGACGCCTGCACTTAGATATGTCCAATGAGACTTTGTGATGGATACATCTGTTTGTAGCACTGACTTCTTGGTCACTTGTCAAAGTCACAAGAACAGTCTCTCTCAATTGGGATTGACAAACTGTGCTGTCGCTTCCTGAATGTTTGAAGGACTTCTAGAACCTTTAAGAGCAGTTTCTTTTTTTAAGAATGATGCTATTCTAGCCAATTCTTTATATTAATTCCTTTTTGCATACCTAAGAACTTTTAACTAGATTAACGCACAACCTTAGGATTTTTAAGCAATGAATCTATGTATTTCTGATGGGAAAGCTCCCCCCCCCAAAAAAAAAAAAATAATAAAATAAAAAAGAAAATAAATGAAAATAAATAAATAAATGTTTCGATGCTAACTGACCCTCTGAAAATATCCTGAGCTGAACATTTTTGTTCCTCTTCACACAAATAAGAAGAAATAAATCACTGTAAAATTTATATTGTACATGAGAAATATAACCTGAAAAATAATTGTCAGTAAAATTAGAAATAAACATATGAAGCGAATCCTGAAAAATCGTTTGCAGAAGTTGTAGGGCTTTAGCCGTATTTTATATATGAAATGTATTATAAAGATTTTTAAAAAAAATGAATCGGACCGACAGACCAACACAAGTTTTTCCAAAAAGTCATTCTTAGGCATACATGTACATGTACAAACAATCGTTTTATGTTTTGCCTTACTTTCATAGGTATGGATACATGTTAAAGCCCATGTATAGTTTTGGTAAAGATTAAAGAAATGTGAATTTTGGGGATATATACCATGACATATAGTTTCTATACACATTTCAAGATCATAGCATATTTTTCTACGAGCGAATT
>BQKZ01001243.1:0-10963 GCA_036244855.1 Temnopleurus reevesii | reverse complement strand
AGTAGTAGTAGTAGTAGTAGTAGAAGTAGTAGTAGTAGTAGTAGAAGTAGTAGTAATAGTAGTAGTAGTAGAAGTAGTAGTAGTAGTAGAGGTAGTAGTAATAGTAGAAGTAGTAGTAGTGGTGGTGGTAGTAGTAGTAGTAGTAGTAGTAGTAGTAGTAGTAGTATTAGTAGTAGTAGTAGTAGAAATAGTGGTAGTAGTAGTAGTAGTAGTAGTAGTAGAAGTATAAGCACAAGTTATACATATATTTTGGTGAAGGAAATCAACACCATAAATGGAACTCGAAAAGCGACCTTCTACTTTTTAGTGCAACAGTCATGTTCACTACACCACTATGCTTCCTAATGACGTCGGCCTAACGTCAGCTGTCTATAATATTCTTACAACTCTGTTCTTATTTTTTCCACAAAAAAATCGCTGGAAATTATGTCTCACTCATGTTTCAAGAAAATGGTGTTTCTGTTTTAATTAAGTATGAATTACATCATGATCGTGTTTTTGTGCGATATTACGTGGGAGGAGGTGTAAGTGTGTGGGTGTGGGTGTCTTACCATTAATGTGCGTGTATACTGAAATGCACCTAAATGAATGTGTCTTTTATGAAGAACTGGAGCATTATTTTTGCATGAAATCAACCGTCCGGTACACACTAAGAAAAAGGGTGCACAAAGGGTGCAATCATTTGTGAAATGATGCAATCTGCGGCCAAACTCGGAAAGGTACCATTTTGCACCCTCTTGATGTACACGGTTAGCTAAAAAAAGGTTACATAAAGGGTTTAAACTACCAAATAAAGGGTGTAATTAATATCTATCTTTTTACAGCCACAAGTGGACACTGCGTGATGTTCCTCTTATATCCATATTACTATCTATCTTTATCTCTATCCTTTATCTCTCTTCTTCTTTCTCCTCTCTTCATATATCTATCTTTCTCCTCTCTGTGTCTTCCCCTCCCCATCTCACTGTCTGTACCCATCAATGTTCTCTGAATGCGTATCAAGAAGTAGCCTACTTAGGCCAAAGCAAATTGTTTGGTTGTCCCCTACCAACTGAACCCATGAAAATGGACCAACCAAAATTATTTTGTTGCCTTTTCACGGAAATTGACAAATCACTTTTACATGTAAACATATTGTGAAATTAAAACCAGAGAGTTATTTTCAGATGCTCTTTGGCTTTTCGCTCCCTTGTAAGTGAGATTTTCCTCATGAATTGTGTCAATAGTGCTCTAAGAATACAGGTATTAACAAAAACGAAACTCGTTTCTAACTATAACATAACTTTTTTCTTTGAATAATGGTATTGGAGGGCTAGGGCAACCAAACAATTCTATTTTGGTCTTATCTCTCTCCAATGTCAAGTACCTTCCTTTAGCGACACCTGTTAAAAAAATCAAATTATAAGAAAACAAGTAAGACAATTGCCCTGCTATCTTTTGGTTATAGATGAGCTGAAAGCAATTTTCTTGATTGCTTGTCGGTGCAGAGGAGTTTAAACCTTAGGCAAGCATTCTAATTAACTTCCTGATATACTGCGCGGCCGATCACCTCGCTGTTGTGTAATTTGGATTAGCGTGGATATTCGGACAGGCACAATTATGTCTTGATTTGCGGAAAATCTAATGTTTTATGTGTTGTTCTTATAAACCTAGATTATGGTACTTCATTTCTAAGTCATCTTGATTCTCTCATTAAAGTATGGAAGGCATTGGCAAGAGATCATTTTACGAGAAAAGAAACGAGACATTATAAATGCCGACTCACATCTTTGAGTTTTTTAGCCTGCGTTGACCCAGCGTTTTTTTGAAAATTAACAACACCCCCGCGCGACAGTGTACGCTGATCAGACGTTGGACTGACGTCCATGGAACGTTTTTAAATATCGAAAACGCTGGACCGACGAAGGCTTTAGCCAACGTCTTCCCAGCGTCCATGGCACCCTGTGGACGTAGCGAAGGCAGAAATGCGGAGGAAATACGCTTGCTAGACATTTAAGGCATTTGTTTTGCGCTCGACGTACGCTCGCGCTACCCTTCAGGAAAGCGCCGTTTGTCCGTTTGCCTGCGTCGACCAAATGTCATTAGCGAGGTTACGCACCGTCAACACTAACGGCAAAATCGCTGATCAATACCATTTTCGACCCGTTTAGGTCGGCTTCGCTGGTTGCCAGTGACAACAGCGGCGAAGAGCAGAATTCTACAACGGTCTTTGCTCGATCCCGCGTCCGTCTTAGATGCACGGACGTAGCCAATCAGATGCGGCCAAGCGTATCACGTGCCTAGTATACAAATCTTTGGATTTCGGCATGAAAGCTCGATTCCTGACGTCAAACTCAATTTGCATACTGCCGTTGAGCGAGTAGCGTAACAGAAGTTAAGAGCAACGGAGGGAATAAGGACGGGTTAGCATGCACGAACGCAGGAATCTGACGAATTCTCCCGTCGTTGAGCCGCTCCGTTGTCGAGCGTAAACTCGGTAATAACGCTGGGTTAATAAAGACAGACTCACACCATGTGGTTTTAGCTGATGTCGGTCCAGCGTTTTTTTTTTTAAACTCCAGCGTGTGAATTAGCCCTAACAATAGAAGAGCTCTCCTTTTTACTAAAGTATGCCTCATCCGATAAAAAAAAAGATATTTTGCATAAGAATACAAAAAACCAACAAATGTGACATTACAAAAATATAGAAATCCTTTGTCGCACAGACTTATTTAAAGCATCTTATCCTACATTTCCTGGATCATAAGTTTCTGCCTCAAATCTTTATACTCATTATATATCTTTATTTAACTGATGGGGTGTTGCTCAAAATCAACTGCAAATCAACTGTAACTTTGCAAATTGTAACGCGCATTTTCATTCGCGCATGGTGCGCGCATTTTACAAGACGCGCATGAAACAATGTTTTTGATTGGCTCAATTACAACTTGCGATCAATTGCAACTTTTGAACAACACCCCATGACAGTCTCAATCACACCTTTGCATTTATAGCCAATGTCCGATCACCGTTCATGGCATTTAAAAGATGCCCAGTGAAGGCAAAAATACAGAGGAAAAATGGCTGGCTTGCACTAACGAGTGCGTGTGTCGAGCACCATCAGAACACCCTCAACGTTGGTCAAACGTCTTCCATCCATATATCTGTCTTAACGGAGCGTTTCCCAAATTTAATGAGCGCTGGGCAAACGTTGGACATTACCCAATGGTGTAATGTAGCCTTTAACCTGCCATCTTTTTGGTTGCATAGAGCATAAATTGGGGATTTTAGGGATATGTGTATACCTCTCCATTTAAAGATTACTTATTTGTCCGATTCCATACAGGAGAAAGCTCGATGGGAGGATTAAGTTTTGCAAAGAGTAAACGTATTCTGTTAATATGTTAGGAATGATTTTTTTTAGAATTTGGTTGACGGAGACATGTGAACGGTAAAAATCGAGTGCGCTTCTGATGTTCGCAGTAAATGACAAATGCGCAACTGATCTGAGCAATAATTATGTGCACATCAGTAGAGCACTATTTTTCTACCGTTCACAGGCTCAAATCCTCCGTCCAGCAATTTCGTAAACCCACTGCTCTCTGAATATACTCGGTAATTCCAGACATTGCTTTTAACATAGAAGATTATCTTTTCTTGGCACATCTTAATCTTGAATACTTGGTCTAGATGGTCTTATCTGTGCTTGTCTTTGGGTCTGAGGTTGAAAAAAAAACCCACACGCATCATTCACGTCAATATTACCGATCGCACGGAGCCCCATTAGACGCAAGGATCGTCTTCCAAACTTTTGATGGCTTTTAAAAATGCATAACTTTTAAATACGTAATCCGATTTTGCTCCAATTTTCGCAGCTTTTTTAGTTGATTTTTCCTTTTTTTATTCCACAATAGCACAATCAGTCAATTGGTAACCCTGTATATTTGTGCAGCCTTTCTGGCACCAATGATTTTAAATATATCCCTGATCAAATCATAACAGATGCTCGGAAAAAAAGTTGCAAATAATAGATGTTGGGAACACGGGAATATAACACGATCAAAATTGATTACTCGTATTTAAACTATTGATATTGAAAATCATATAAAAACTTTCGGAGTGTGAATTCAATCATCGTTAGCCTTATCCAGACTTGCAATGATTACTTTTGCCAATTATACGAGTGTCATTTATGACGTTATCATTGACCTACAATACAAAACTGCAAGCCTAATTCAAATTCACAGTTGGACCAAATTAGAATTTAAGGTAACTGATATTACGAGGTCACTTGTACAGATTGGCAAGCAAGCAGATTCAGTGTTTCTTTGCAATATTTTCACGTGACTGAAAGAGCTTATATCGTTTGACAATCGATTCTTCGAATTAAGTTCTGTTTGTTATTTTGTAAATGCTTGAGTCAATCGCCTCCAGTATAGAGTGTTATGGATTTGTGTATGGGTTTCTGTATGTATGTATGTATATGTGAAGGTGTGTGTGAAGGTATGTCCGTGTGTGTAATTTCTAATTGGAATTTGGAATTTATTTGTCTGTAATTGTATGATTTCTTAATTTAATAGCGTCCTGTAGGCCCATCGAGTTTTGTTGATGTCTGTGTCTCTGTATAGATGTGTTTGTTTGTATATATGTGTGCGTGCGTGTATGTTTGCGTATGTGTTTGTTAGGGAAAGAGACGACTGAGATGGAGTGCGGAAGGGAGAGATGGAGGGAGGGAGAGAGAGCGCGCGAGGGAGTGAGAAGAGGTCTCCTTTGCAAGAATGTTTAACTAAAGTAGTTTCCTGAACTGTTCCCATATTCCTCATATTTCATAATTCAGGAGATGAAAATGAGTAACTGATAGAAAAAGCATGATTGACAAATGAATAGTTTAAGATAGAACAAACGATAGATAGAAAATAACGTTACTTCTGATGTACACAATTAGGTGAGGCAAGTCTAGTTTTTTAAAAAATCCGTATTTAAGATCCTCTATAGTTATTATAGTCGATTCTTCATACTTTTTATAATGACATTATCTTTATTCTTTTGATATCTTGATATATGGTGCTGTCACATTAATTCGCGCATCATATTAATTCGTACATCTTATGAATCTCTACAAAATCGATGAAATATTGCAAATCTGACATCACCATCGTAGAGAGTGTTGTTTACATGTATTTGCCTAAATTGGAAATTTTCATAGCAAAAGGATCCAAAACAATGAAAATATTGCCAAAAGATCGGCAGATTTGCTTGCATTTGCAGAAAACCCCGGAAGTGAATCCTTCCAATTTTCAGACAGAAATCATCAAATTTGTAAGTAAGCAGACATACCATTCGATTCCTTGATATTTTGTGGTCAAACTACTGTAAATTTTTCATCTTAGATGTAAGCAATTTTATGGTAAATCTTGTTCAAAACGGGGCCTGCGAATTAATATGACACAATTTGTTGACAATTCTCGCCATTTTCCAGCATTGGACCGATGCGATCGTTTCGTCAATCGAATTTTGATATCGCGATATCTCCGTGATTCTTTCGTGGATTAATTTTATTTTTGGGAATATTTGAAGCCTGAAATATCTAGTTTTATTTCGTGCCAAGATTTTTAAAAATAATTTTGTACTTTAGGATATATATTGTGCTAAGTACCACGATCCAAAAATGCTCTAGAAAAAGGATACAAATTAATGTGACCCCATCATATATATTACGATTGCTCTTTCTTTTGAAAAAAAAAACTTTGGAAAAATCACGTCCCATTCATTTTTCGACACCGTCTTTATATCCCCTTGTAATACAACATGCAAAGTCCATCAGGTATCTTCATTGCATTACATATCATATCGTCACCTTTTTTTACGAACCGGCCTACTAGAGAGGGGTGGTTGCACGAACCAGTCGTAGCAATTCAATTGAACAATTGAAATAAAAGCTATTGAAATAACGTGAATTCAAGTGGTATGTCATTGTATTTGACGCTATGTCGGGTTTTCTATGTGTTCAAGTAGCGCCACCGTAGTTAAATGCCGGTTCGTAAAAACGCTGACGATATACAGTACTTTTAATAATGATATTATCTTTATTCTTTTGATACCTTTATATATAGTACGAGTGTTCTTTCCCTTGAAAAAACTTTGGAAAAATGTCGCCCTAACCATTTTCTGACACCGTCTTCATATCCCCATTGTAATACAGCATGCAAAGTCCATCAGGTATCTTCATTGCATTACATATACAGTACTTTTAATAATGATTTTATCTTTATTCTTTTGATAAGTTATGCGATTGTTCTTTCTCTCGAAAAAAAAACAACAACACTGAGGGGAAAAAATGGCTCCACATCCATTTTCTGACACCCTCTTTATATTCCCTTTGTAATACAACATGCAAAGTCTGTCAGGTAGCTTCATTGCATTTCATTTACTTTTGATAATGATATTATCTTTGTTCTTTTGATACTTTTATATATCATACGATTGTTCTTTCCATTTAAAAACTGTGGAAAAATGTCGCCCCATCCATTTTCTGACACCGTCTTGATACCCCATTGTAATACAACATGCAAAGCCTATTGGATATCCTCATTGCATTACATATACTTTTAATACTTACATTATTATTTATACTATTTTGATATGTTACGCGATTGTTCTTTCCCTTGAAAAACTTTGGAAAAATGGCGCCACATCAATTTTTCAACACCCTTGTTATATCCCCGTTGTCATACAACATGAAAAGCCTATCGGGTATCATGGTCAGACCATTCCCCAGAAGTCTGGGTGAGCTCATATCGTAATCCGCCTGGGATTCATTCGGACCGCTGTGGGGTTCCGTTACAGCTTACGAAGGATTCCATTCGAAGAAAAATTTGAAGTGTGATATACGGATATGATATTCGCTTCAAAGCTTGACTAAGGTTGGACTGGTGACTTTGGTGATTAAAGCGTATTTTGAGCATAACGGAACATCGTGATTGTGGACATCAGGGACCTATTTCATGAAGCTGTTTGTATAAGTACGCATGACTCTGCGAGCGACTGATGATCATTTCTCAGGTGCCAATACTAGGACGCGGGCTATCATTGAAAGTGATGAAGGATCACCAGTCATTTTAGAGTCGTGCGTACCATGTGAACAATTCTATGAAACACAACCCTGTTACAGTGGTTCTGAATCTTGCTCTTCAACCACAGATTCGCGGTTCGAATCTCACCATGGCGTTAATTTTCTCCAGCTAAAAACAATACATTAATTCTTCCGCATTGTGCTGCACTGTATACAGGTGACATGAATTAATACCTTATATATGAATACTAACTGATATTCCTTTAAATGCTCGCCACTCTTGTGTACATCGGGCCAATGCCACGGCAATAATAATAAAACACATATTCAAAATGTGTACTGCCCTTTAAAAAATATTGTTATTAGCAGCTTCATCTGGTATCACACTGTGCCATTAGGCCCCCTTTATACTTTTTTATGGAAATGGTGCAATATTGCGACCATAAGAGGTGCTCCTCATGTTGCATAATATATGTGCAAGGCTGCTGCATTTTTTCTTACTGTGAACACACTAAGGGATTGTGTGAAACAGCTGTAGATTATATTATGCACACTAAAAGGTACAGTTCTCCACCATAAAGTTGCATATCCTGATTTTGCCCTAAATGATGCTGCTATTGTACTAGTGGCTGCAGCTCTAATAAAGGTGCAAAACAGCACCCCAATTTCTCAGTATGTATACAGTCTGGCTCTGAAGTTACAGGTTTCGCTCAATGTATGGATGTAAACACATTATCATAAACTAGTTCAACTTGATGGACTAATTTGAATGAATCATTAACAAACGAAAGGCCGATCCCGTTAGCCGGGCTAACACCTTTTTGTAATGGTTTTATTACCTCTGTGAAATTGAAGTTCAGCACGGACCACATATGTACATGGTGCAAGCTTATGTGCTTTTCAAATCGTGAGATGCGAGAAATACCCTCCCACGCCACAAGTATTGCAACATAG
This sequence comes from Temnopleurus reevesii, assembly GCA_036244855.1. NCBI lineage: Eukaryota > Metazoa > Echinodermata > Echinoidea > Temnopleuroida > Temnopleuridae > Temnopleurus > Temnopleurus reevesii. Next base: position 2,958 of record BQKZ01001243.1, on the reverse strand, counting down.
CAAAATTACGTTCGTTTCCACTGATTAACCTGTCATATTTTATCTTATTTTTTCCTTTAATGTAAACAAATCACAAATATCTATTGTTGAAATGAAAGTGTCATACACGGTTTGTAAATTATGTAGGGTAAATCAATTCTTAATTTAGTTATGCCTTTATTAGGTACCAAAGGCCAAAGACGACAAAGGTAGAAAATTGCAATGTCTCGACTTGTAGATTAGTCAACGGCTTCTCGCAAAAATGTTCCCCTTTTTTAAATTGAACATATTCCCTGACTTGTTGAATACTTCTGCTAACGAAACGTGTCAAAATCTATACTCCATATAATGCAAATGAAATAGACAACCTTGGTAGAAGACGTCACTCTCAGTTCCTTCAGTGCAATGTGTTTTTATAATTTTATGGCACAACGTGTATTGGCCTATAGGTTTTGAGAATGAGCAGTATAGTTCCGAAAAGTTATCGTTCTTGAGTACAGAAACTAATCCTGAGATATTTTATGACATTTTACTTCATATGGCCAGTGCATAACATTTATTTATACGTGTGTCCTGAAGGAATTAAGAGTGGGAATATGTTGCAAGATATATGGCATGGGAGGGTAGGCATTATTACATCGTCGCTCATCCAGCCTATAGCTATACTGCAAAAAGTCAACCTAACCAACTGATGTCCTTTTTTATCATTATTATATTTGTTTAGTAAAATTTGCCTTTTCATTAGGCTAATTGATAACTTCACTTACTGTTTGTCAATATATTTCTCAATTGTTAAGGCCGACTCATATCTTTGCGTTTTTTAGCCTGCGTCGGTCCAATTTGGAAATAAAAACTCTCCATTAACGCACAAAGGCGCAGATCAGACGGAGGTCTGACTCTCGGCGTGTACACGCTCCTTGGGCACTACACTCTTAAAAATATTGGGTAAAAGTTGGGTAATTCCATTACCCAGTGGACACATACGAACCCTCATGATTTGGGCAAATGAAAATTGGGTATATTATGACAAAATTTTACCACATGTGTAGTACATAATTCCTAAAATTGGGCAAATGTTGGGGAGAAAATATACCCAATTGGGGCATAAAATTACCCAAAGTTGGTCGGACTCATAATAACCTACATGTTGGGCAAATGATTTTAAGAGTGTAGCCAAACGTCCGTCCACCGTCTGATCAGCGTACGCTGTGCACCCATGAAGCGTTTTTAATTTTCAAAATCGTCGGGCGGCGCTAGCTAAATTGAAACGCAATGGTGTGAGTTGGCCTTTGGGTGAATTGAAGAAAAAAAACGTAAAAAGAAGGAAAATATAAACCCCACGAAACATGGAAGTGGAGGGGGGATTTATGCTATGGATTGGATGAAACGAAAAGGTATTAGCCTACATATGGTATCATGATTTTTTTTTTTGCAATACCTTTATTTTTTACCGAATTCTTTATAGCATAATTATAAAGAATTTTAGCTTTCATTACGTATCTCTTCAGCATAGCATCTTAAAGTCATACATGACAGCGAGGATGATTTAATAACGTGGCGTTGCATGGGAGAAACAAGGATCTGCCATGAGAGGGTTTAATAAATATTACTAATTCTTACTTCCCCTTGCGATGGCCAGACATGAAGCCCCAGCTTGTACGATTATAATCTATTGCAAAGATTTCTTTTTTAGATCTTTTGAATTCATCCATACAAGTGGAGATCACCTTCCATATGTCGTGAACACGTGTTGCTCGATCTGCTGCAGCTGCAATGAAATTTTATTATAAAGATAACAAGTCATATCTATTTATCAATTGAATGATTTTTGTGTTGGGTAGATAAATAATTGAATAATTTTTGCCTTATCCCAACATGAATAAACACTGATTGACAGTGCTTTACCGAGAAGCTGAGAAAAAAATCTCAGGCATTCTCGGGTAGGAATCGAACCCACGATCTCCTGATGACTAGACAGGCGTCTTACCACTAGACCACCGGGAGCCGATGGAAGTGGCGGTCTCGATTCGTGTTATAGCAGCAGGTACTGCGTAAATATCAATTGAATGATTTTTGTGTTGGGTAGATAAATAATTGAATAATTTTTGCCTTATCTTATTCATGTTGGGATAAGGCAAAAATTATTCATTCATATCTATTTATTTATTTGTTTGTTTTATTCACTTTTGCATTCATAATGAGAACTTTAGATAAACACAGCATTGAACAGAAGTGAACCTGAATTATCATACAAAGAATGGATGACATCTGCAGAACTATTTTCAATGAAAATTACAAAATAATAAGCAAATAAAGAGTAGAGAAAATCGAAAAAAAAAACATAAATATATATAGTGCTGTCCCACATTTCATTTGTAAAGGCCGACTCAAAACTTTGCATCTTTAGCTTGCGTCGGTCCAGCTTTTTAGAAACTAAAAGCGCTACCTAGACGCACAGAATCCATGGATCGGACGGTGGACTGACGTTCAGCTTGCGCTCAAGAAGCGTACGCCGGACGTCATACCACCGTATGACCTGCGTCTTTGTGCGTCAAGGGAGCGTCTTAAATTTCTAAATACGCTGGGCCGACGCAGACTAAAAGGGCAAAGGTGTGAGTCGGCCTTTAAACAGAATACTGTATTAGCTGAAATTTTCGCGATGGTTCTATTTTCGCTAATTTCGCGGTTTTCGATGCGCGAAAATTTCCACTCTATATTTTGCCCATGCATTTGTGTACAAACACTGTCAAAATTGTGAAAATAACAACACGCCAATGTTTCAAACTGGTCTGAAATCGTGAAAGTATCTGTACGCTAAAATATTGGCTTATACAGTAGCTTGTTAGAATCAATATGAATTCAGGAAGACCTTGTTATTTAACAATATACTTTATTTTATCACAATGAGCATTCTAGGCGTATGATAAAAAAATTCAAGAATAGCTTCCATCCATATGCTATCGAAATTCGATTTCTATA
>BQKZ01001242.1:102463-137238 GCA_036244855.1 Temnopleurus reevesii | reverse complement strand
GCATAAATATGTCAATCCAATTTTGATATCATTTGGTACAGAGATTCTTTTTGAGAAAATTCCTGACACATAATTATTGTCATGTGATATTGATATCATGATTGTGTCATGACCTAATACTGAAACTTGATTGCTACATTTAATGACGATGAAGGCTACCAGTATAATTCAGTCTATTTTAATTTACAATCAATTAAAATATGATAGTAATCAGTTACAAAATAAAATGTAATCAAGACGAATGAAGTAATTTATACAGTAAAGGATTTGATAAGGTACTTTGATAAAAGAGAATAATGTGAGCATTGTATACTTTTTATCATATATGTCACTCGAAAAGTTATGTCAAGACATACAACATGTGCAATGTGGCTGGAAACGGAGGGGTATACTAAACATCAGAGCTTGCATGCAGAGGCTGTGTATATACCTTAATAATGAATATATTAATAAACGCATATATACATACATACGCGTATACATACAAGCATACATAAATATTTACCCATATGCATGAATATACATATACTTATATATACATGTATATATACATATATCTGTAGAAGTTGGGAAACACTCTGTGTTGCAGCACTTCAACATTCGTGCTTTTAGGATTTGAAGTAATACTTTAGTTTTGTAACGTCTTGATTGTTATCTCCGCACGCAAAAACGAAGAACTTTTACATTTAATGTATGCAAAGTGCTTCTTCAGCTGTTCTAAAATAGATAATGATATAAGTTCTTACAATGAGTTGGTTCTATCACGTAATAGCAGTTTTAGGGTTGGACCAACACTCAGAAAGTGCGAGAAAAGAAAATGGAAATAATACCTATTTTGATACAGGTAAAATTTGCATCAAATTAACTTATATGATACATTATTATTTTGAGTAATTGAGCGCCATGAGCGACCAGCTTAGGCTGAGATCGGCGTTATTCAAGAGGCCATCATCACCATCATCTTATTTGTCAAAATATACCAGTATCATATTTTCTCCTTTTCTCAGATTTTCAAAGCCTTTCTTAGATATTCCAAGGCTCATGAAACGATTGACCTTCTAAGAAGGATCATCTAAGGATGTTGATCTTCCTCTATTTGTCTTATTGTATTCATCCCTTTGATATTAGGTTTCTGTATTTGGAGGTTTTTCATGTTCATGCAAAATTAAGTCAAGGCGAGTAAAGAACCATTACCATCCACTCCCGCTTTGCAATTTTGACTGACTTTATTGTCATGAAGATAGTAACTTTTCTTGCATTTTGCTTAATATACAGAATTCACAAACTTGGTTGGCGATTCACTCCTCCGGCCTATCTGTGAAGAAGACGGGAAAGAAATTAAGGCAGGGGTTGTTTATCCCTCTCTGGTTACCACTTTTATATTCACCAGTAATTTTGAATAAACACTCCTTTTCTTCCCTCAACGTGACGCAGACAACAGGCTATATTCGGCGTGCTCCCGATCGATTGGACGTCTAGTGTTCTGAGACGAGATCATAAACTCCTACTTCCGTTTGTGACTTTATTCATCGTTAGCAATCCGTCAATATTCTGAATTTTCAAGGCAGCATTATCACTTTGAATAATGAAAAAGATACATCGTGACATTTAAAGCGTACTTTATTTACGTTTAAAGGAAAAGCAATTTGCAGGGAGCTATAAGGGGAACGAATTGAAATGTCACTGGCAAAAATCGTTTTCAGTCTACATAAGTGTCCCAAGTATGCCAATGTCAGTTTCATCAATTCGAGATATAAATGTCCTCCAAAAATATTAAAGATGCAATCACCCTGAAGTGCTATGTAAAGTTTAAAAATAATCTTTCTCAGACATTGCTTGAGCGTTGTTTCGTAAGAAATATCTAATAACTTTATCAAAATGTATGGTTGTATTTGGCCCAAAGTCACCTCGCGAGACCTTTAGACAATGTTCATTTGCTGTTAATTCCAATGTCAATAAAAATATATATATAGAATTCGTCACCCTTGTATGATTGATGATGTCCTTCAAGGGAGTCCTCTGCAAAACAAAGTGTTTGGTAAACAGTGGTTCGTTCCTTATATATCGTGCAACTCCAAACATAGGCTTTAGGTCAACACCTTGGTTGTGCTTCTTAAAGCTGTTCGTAGAGTCTTGTGAAGATGTACGAACAGCTTTATAATACACAACCTAGTCCTGATATAAAATTATTCGATAAATTACGCTAGCCTTTAATTTAGGGTCGATATAAATTCAATTACTGAATAAGAGTTTAATTAGAACTTTTTTTATTTCTGTCTTAGCAATTCTAACTATCTAACTTAGATGTGGAACAATCAATATCAGAATCGACTCCAGAAATGTTAAGTCCCTAAANACAGTGTTCACGAATACTGTTTATTCAAACAATAATTATGCCAGTCTGATACTTTTGTAATAAGGAATGAAATTATCATGGGTTGCAGTAGGTCGCTGTTTGTTGCCTATTATACCAACACGCTTATTGGTTGCCAGCATCGACGATATCACATTCACACATATACAGTCCTACTATGATATAGTACATGAATTGTTTTATGCTGGTTAACATAGTCCTGATTTACCATCTGACGCGGCTAGTATAAAATTATATCAAAATATATCAAAATTATTGAACTCGTTTGCACGCCGATGGCGACTCTTGCAAGATATATATAGTAATAATATTGCAAAAAAATAATAACAATGAAAAAATATGTAAACAAATATAGAAAATCACCGCATTTATCACCCGACAAAGTGGATACGATCGCAACATTAATTATGAACATTAATTATATCACGATGAGTGAAGATTTCCTTTATTGAAACATAGGCAAGATTTATGTCGTTTTCGATCGGAGGTTCGAGGGACGTTTGAATCGGAAGCGTAATTACTTTAAATATTGGCTGATTAAATGAGTAGAATAATTAACTTAGATGAAAACGTGAATGCAAAGGATACACCTACAATACCGGCATTGCAAGGGATTTTTTTTTTTTTTTTTGGGGGGGGGGGCTTCAAGTACGATACTTCAATCGGCATTGAATGGTACATGATTTTGAACGCAGGGCTGCAGGGGGCACTGCACATAATGGAACGCATGGTTTCATTTATTCTTCAATCAGTTAGATTATATATTTACAGGATTTAGCTAATAAGTCATTTCGCCAGGGTTGTCTCTGACTTTAAGTGCGACCAGTCTGATATCTTTGAAACTAGATATATCTGAAGGTATGGCAGGATAAAATAAACATATATTGTTAAAACAAAGTCAATAAGGGATCAGCGCTCATAGCAAACACGTGGTTTTGAGCCATCGAAACTGCCAAACATCTATTGCCGGAGCTCCCCGTTAGGGTTTATCATCGCAGGTGCGGTCGATGTTCAAGATTTTAATAGCCTTCATCGTGAAATATACAGGATCAATAAACCTCTGCTATTCAGGGGATTAACTAACGCATGGCCGAAGGTTTAGAGCTATGAACATTGAACCGGCTGAACCAGCGAAATCTCATTTCGATTCTTGGCAACGTTAGCCATGATTGGCTAGTCAGGGTATGGTCAACCTCTTTCCAGCAGAGCCCCCCCCCCCAAAAAAAAAGGTGCTAATTGCCGAAGTACCCCCGCCCATCAGCACACACAAGAACACACACGCAAACATATACACATCCACACACACATTATAATACACAAACACATAAATATATACGCACACAAATACACACACACGTACAATCAACAAGCATCAGTCCTGTTATCATTCTGTTTCTCCTTTTTTATGTATAATCAGCCGTATTCATGCCACTGTTCAACTCCCTACAATACTACACTGATCTAAATGTACATCGGTTCATATTAAAAAAAAACAAGCGTATAAAGTACTTTGACATTCCGATTTAATGATATGCAAATTCTATATCAAGATTTCGTATCTCAGTTCTAATCTCGGTAGACATCGTATCCCAGGTTCTTCCACTCAAGGCTTCAACATTTGCATGATGATTAGTTGTCTTAAAATTTCATTTTCTCCACGGGTTTCACTCCATCAAATCGTTTGCTCAGTCTCTGCGTTAAAAAAATGAAACATGTTTTAATGCGCTCTGAACACTTGGCGCTATATTAATTACATTATCATCATTGTTCGATATGTACTTTGTCATTTTTCTCTTGAAATCAAAACCAACTATTTGTGATTGCAATGATCACACGTTTTGATATGGACACAGAGGGTTTTGCACCATGACACAATTCACTTTTAATTCAGAAATATTCCAAACGGATCTAATAAACAAACGTTAGGCCCCTTTGCTTTCACGATAAGCGATTGGCATTACCGAAGCATGAGGCAGTGTTCTGACATTTTTTTGGTCAATCGTATTAAAAAAAACTGTGAACATACTCTAATTTGTTATTGATAAACTGAATAACGTGAATATTTTTCTTACTAGGGCTCAAAAATATCTAAGGCGCCATCTCTTCGAAATGTAACCTATGCCTTTATTACTGCCGTTAACTTGAGTGCAGTGCTTACTTACATAAAATTCATACTAAATGTATATTATAACAATATTGGTAATAGTAAACCTTTTTGCAGGTCTATTTCCTTTATGAGTTTTCTGGAAGCTCTTTGGACATCTGATGACATTTAACATTGCGAGAATTTAGCTGTTTGAGATCGAAAAACTCTATTTTATTGAAATCGTTGCCTTTTTCTGAGAGAATGCTTGTTCACGTTTTGCTTATTCAAAGTCAATGGTTTAACTTCTTACCCTGTTAAGAAGCATTGAATATGTTGAATAGTGCGCACTCTAAAGAAGGATGTGTAAAGTTTACTCAATATTGGGTAAAAAGGGAACATGCATGTTAGCTGAGTAATATTTTATGCCATATCGGGTAGAAGTCGCACAACGTTGGGTTGAATTTCTTAATTCTACACAAAATTGAGTACATTCTTGCCCGATAGGGTGAGAAATATTACCCAACTGACATGCATGTTCCCTTTTTACACAATATTGAGTAAACTTTCACCCATCCTTCTTTAGAGTGTGTAATGACCCTAATGCTATATTGATGCAAATAAGGATATTATTTCACTAAAGAAATTGACCACACAAGTAAGAATATTCCAAAAATAGATATTATGATTGGTTACGGGCTAACACCGTACGTGTCACCGGAGACCGATGACCATCGGACCATCACGCCGCGCCGGTCAGCGAATCATAAGAGCGTGCTCTGGATTAATGACGCCCTTTGGGACGTGGTATGGGCCGAGAGATCATATTTTATTGACAGCTTTGAGTTAATATCATCCAGTAACTATATGATATGATAGCTTCTTTCATTGAAGCCATCCTTATGTTGGCCAAGCGCCACGGTAGATTATTCCGACCTCTATATTTTCATCCCAAAGGATACTGTATGGCAAGCGAAGCATGCTGGTCAGATCTGAAATGACAATTTTCAATATTAGGTCGGCATTGTATTTCGAGAGTGATATGTTATGAGGGGATACTGTCACCCTATTTTAACGTTTGCTGGTGTTTAGTGACTCAGAAAGGATGCTGATTTTTGACGCCTTTGCGAAATAAGATTATAAATGAATAATAAATGCATACAACAGAGGGACTGTATAATGTTTCAAGTTTATTATAAAAGACAGAGCAGACCGGGGTTTGTGTTTCATAAAACTGTGTGTTGATCGATGCATGACTCTACGAAAGACTGGTGATCTTTTTTTCGGTGCTTTACAGAGTCAGAGATTATAATTGAGTGCGAGAAAGGGTCACCAGTCGTTTGCAGAGTCTTGCTAAATCACACTTCATCTCACCGCAAAACTGATGACCCTTTCCTGCGCGAAATTAAATTCAGCATTTTCATTTTGACTTCTTGAAAATCAAAACATTCCATTGGTATTTAAACAAAATGGTTATGCGTTTCATTAAAGCCCAAATACAGTTTTGGTAACGATTAAGAAATGTAAATTTTACGGGATGTTTATCATGACATATGTATCTTACACACAATTTCGAGACCGAAGCATATTTTCTTATGAACTGATTCTGTTTGAAAATTTGAATTTGACCGTTAAACCATATTTAGCGCCCTCTCTTGGTTATAACAATATGTTGTTTGATATTGGGCATAAGCAAGGTTATTTCTCAGAATTTACAAAAGAATGATAGAAAGGTATACACAAAAATTAAATTCTGAAATTTTCATCAGATTCTGTACACGAGAAGGTGTCCTTTATCGGGAAAGAAGATATTGAATAAGCGTCGGGGTACACGACGCTGAGATATTTTGCACCTTTCAGGTTATAACTTTACCAAAACTCATTCATTTTTTCACACAATCTTTTGTGCAATATATTAATGATACTATATTTCACTTTATTTAGATTTGAAGACAAAATATAGAGCCAAAATTTTCGCTTTTACCAAAAATGTACTTGGGCTTTAAAACGCAAAGGGTAAATGTGCAATGACATCAACGAGTTTATATAATTGATGATTTGGTGATTAAATTCGCTGTTCTAAACATTTAAAACTTTAATCTTTGTTTTCCTATTCTTTCGGTTTCTAACCGGTGCGTTCATACTCCTCCAAGAAATGCAATTTATCCATAACTAATTAAGGCTGGTGTATTTGTTTGCATGTGTTCTGTATGTTTTAGTGCTATAGTGCCACTTAACCCCTGAGAAGATAGTAGAAAGAATGAAGTATCGTTGGCTTTATGCATCAAATAAGCTCCAAAAGGAACAAAACTAAGCGCAAAAAGGAGGTATCTAATCCAATTACAAAACGATGGTCTCGGTGAAGATGCACTCAAATTAAAGGCGAGGGAAGAGTGACAAGTCGATCCAGAAATGACAATAAATTGTTTAATTTCGCAGAAATAAAGATGTTGGTTGTGACAAGTAAATATTTGACAGAATTATCTATCCAAACATTACCTGCAAATGAATGAACAGTTGAGATAATCTACAAGAAATGTCGTGTTTAATGACAATTTCTTTATTCTGGCTCACTATGCATTTTTTGTTTTATCACGTATCGGTGTTGCAGAGAATGCGTGACACGCATCGATATTTGCAAATTGACCAAACAATGTCAAGAACAAAAACAAAACAAGTTACTGTGCTGGGATGACATTTCAATCAGAAAATTTGTTGGAAACCTGACTGACATGACTTTCATTTTAAGGAAATTATCCTTCATATTGATCATGAAATAAGTTTCTTAGAACGAAACTTAAATCCACCAAATATGTCCCGGAATATAAACGTAAAATTAATCCAATCGCACTCTTACATTAGGAAATGAGTTTTTATTCAATTGGCTAAATGTCCAAGAGAAAACACGCAAGTATTCAAAGCATATTTCAAGTACCCTACGTGTACGACGAAAAATATGGTGAACAAACTGAAGATTTGAGCAAAATCAGCTGATTGTTCACAGGAAGTCTACTTTTTAGTTCTTTTTTTTTAGGTTCTGCGTCTGATATGGGCATCCTTGGTTTGGCATAATCCAAATGAAAATTAGGAGAATTATCCATTTACTTTGCACATGACTTTATTAAAAAATTATATATACTTCAAATGAAGAATAAACGATCACTGTTCCGGAAAAAACTCTAAAAATTAACGTGACGATATTGTATTAAAAAAAGTCTACTTCACTGGAAAAAGTGGAAATTGTGAAATTGTGTCTACAAAGAAAATCGGGAGTTTCCCATGTTACTAAAAACTTTGAAATTTTGAACGGATAATTCAATTTTGCTCATATTTTAGCATTTCTTATTTTTCTTCATTACTTCTTTTTTTTCTCATCCACATATCTGAGGGAAATTCCCATCCTATAAGAGCCGAGTGAGGTATGACATAAGCAGAGAATTCATCCTTAAGCTGCTGTTCCTTTCTGTCATGTATATGATAGTGATTAAAAGAAAGCCACACGTTATCAATGAGTGACAAACAAGGATAATGAAATTATTCATGACAGAAACGCACCTCTTACTCGATATGAGAAAATTGCAGCCTACTCAATAATATAAATAAAAATCATAGGATCATTTATATAACGCAATCACCACACTCTATCACGTTTGATACTTAGTACCATTACCCTGGCTATATGTATAACTCAGGCGCTCAAGCATTCCAAGGAATAAATTCCTGCCAGGTCTTATCCATTTTCACCTGGGTTGATTTCAGCACAGTGTGGATACATTTCTCGCTGAAGGAAATTAACACCTTGGGTGGGATTCGAACCGTCAATCTTCTAGTCAAAAAGGAGGAAGTCAGAACCGCTACACCACGACGTTTACTTATTTATAAGGAAGACGATGCCTCAACCTCGAGAAGCTCGATTTCATTAGCGACGCATTGACCGGAAAGTTTATTGAAAGAATACCGCTACTTTTTGTTATGGCGACGTGTATATGACGCCTTCATTTCACGTCCATAACTTTATCATTTTGACATTTTGAAATACATTGTACAATGAAGTATATAATAGGTCAGATTCAAACGAATTTGTTTCCAACTTAAAAGCTCTGCAATGCGTATCATTCATATACCATCTATTTGGGGCTGGAGGGCGTTATCTGCTTGTTTGCCTCATTATATCTAACATTAAACACGATACAAACTATTTCCATAACATTAAGTCGAACGCCAATTCAATGGTAATTTGTCAGTTTGTAATGCTATTCAAATCAGAACTGGCTTGTAATTGTTGTGTCTGCAAATTTCAATACACGGAGAACGGCTCTATTATCTAAGACCCACTTTATTTTATGGAAATGTTTTATATCGTGTAATTTATTAAAAAAACAACAAAAAACGTTACCATTTAAATTTGTATCAATATAAATTTAGCAGAGCATTACGTTACTTGGTAAACATTCTAATAATGGTTTCAATTTCATTGAGAAATACAATTTAAGAAAGCATTAAACCGTCAAAATTTTCCACCGTTTCGTACAAAATAAACCAAATATATTTTAAAACCTTTGGAATTTTGCGCAAATCTAATGCGTAATATTTATCAAAATCTGGGATTAATGGTATTGAATCAAATGCCCAAACATTATTAGCAACGATTTATTTAAAAAAAGAATAAACAATGGGGACGAAGAAAGGGAGTTGATCACAAAAGAGTAGGAGGATTTGGGGAGTAAAAGTTTGATATTAATGAAATATAATATATTACCAGGAAAATGCACATGAAATACATTTCAGGTGCATTGATAATTTTTTATATTAAGAAAAAACGTTTTGGAAGACAGAATTCATATAACATTTTCGCCTCTATAAAACTTATTTCTCCATTTTGCCAGGTAAACCTGCCATTTTTTAAAACCAAATTCTAATTCTCCAGGAACACAATTATTATATGAACGAAAACTGTCACGTACACTTTTAATTCAAAACGAAACATAAAAGCGAGGGAAGACACGTTGCCTATTATGTTTCTAAACTCAGCCACGTCTATCATTCACTGATATTTTTATTGGTATTGACTCTAGTCGCTTCCCGTTTCAATCTCGGGGATAGATACAAGAAAAAAAAATCAAATTTGATCTCCAATTAGAGCGGTTGATCACAATGCGTGCAAGTAAGAATAGGCAGATAGGTGACTGCCACAGTTATTTCAGATGAAATCAGAGTTAATATTTGACGCAAACGTGACTGTTAGGGTTATTAGATACAGATCTGATGGTCATAAAGCGTCTTTGAAGAAATAAAAATGACCTTTAAAAGTGACAATTGAAGTCAGCATCGTATCTTTCGCTTTGAAGTTCCCGTTTATCTCTGATCAGAGAAAGCAAGGGGTGTGCCTATAAGTGTACCTTTGATGAACCTGCACATCATGTTGCTCCGCTTTTAATAGAGGGGCATAAATATGTCAATCCAATTTTGATATCATTTGGTACAGAGATTCTTTTTGAGAAAATTCCTGACACATAATTATTGTCATGTGATATTGATATCATGATTGTGTCATGACCTAATACTGAAACTTGATTGCTACATTTAATGACGATGAAGGCTACCAGTATAATTCAGTCTATTTTAATTTACAATCAATTAAAATATGATAGTAATTAGTTACAAAATAAAATGTAATCAAGACGAATGAAGTAATTTATACAGTAAAGGATTTGATAAGGTACTTTGATAAAAGAGAATAATGTGAGCATTGTATACTTTTTATCATACATGTCACTCAAAAAGTTATGTCAAGACATACAACATGTACAATGTGGCTGGAAACGGAGGGGTATACTAAACATCAGAGCTTGCATGCAGAGGCTGTGTATATCCCTTAATAATAAATATATTAATAAATGCATATATACATACATACGCGTATACATACAAGCATACATAAATATTTACCCATATGCATGAATATACATATACTTATAGATACATGTATATATACATATATCTGTAGAAGTTGGGAAACACTCTGTGTTGCAGCACTTCAACATTCGTGCTTTTAGGATGTGAAGTAATACTTTAGTTTTGTAACGTCTTGATTGTTATCTCCGCACGCAAAACGAAGAAAGTTAATGTATGCAAAGTGCTTCTTCGGCTGTTCTAAAATAGATGATATAAGTTCTTACAATGAGTTGGCTCTAACACGTAATAGCAGTTTTAGGGTTGGACCAACACTCAGAAAGTGCGAGAAAAGAAAACGGAAATAATACCTATTTTGATACAGGTAAAATATGCATCAAATTAACTTATATGACACATTATTATTTTGAGTAATTGAGCGCCATGAGCGACCAGCTGAGGCGGAGATCGGCGTTATACAAGAGGCCATCATCACCATCATCCTATTTGTCAAAATATACCAGTATCATAGTTTCTCCTTTTCTCAGAGGTTCAAAGCCTTTCTTAGATATTCCAAGGCTCATGAAATGATTGACCTTCTAAGAAGGATCATCTAAGGATGTTGATCTTCCTCTATTTGTCTTATTGTATTCATCCCTTTGATATTAGGTTTCTGTATTTGGAGGTTTTTCATGTACATGCAAAATTAAGTCAAGGCGAGTGAAGAACCATTATACCATCCACTCCCGCTTTGCAATTTTGACGGATTTGATTTTCATGAAGACAGTATAACTTTTTCGCTTTTTGCTTACAGAATTCACAAACTTCTTTGGCGATTCACTCCTCCGGCCTATCGGTGAAGGAGACGGGAAAGAAATTAAGGCAGGGGTTGTTTATCCCTCTCTGGTTACCACTTTTATATTCACCAGTAATTTTGAATAAACACTCCTTTTCTTCCCTCAACGTGACGCAGACAACAGGCTATATTCGGCGTGCTCCCGATCGATTGGACGTCTAGTGTTCTGAGACGAGATCATAAACTCCTACTTCCGTTTGTGACTTTATTCATCGTTAGCAATCCGTCAATATTCTGAATTTTCAAGGCAGCATTATCACTTTGAATAATGAAAAAGATACATCGTGACATTTAAAGCGTACTTTATTTACGTTTAAAGGAAAAGCAATTTGCAGGGAGCTATAAGGGGAACGAATTGAAATGTCACTGGCAAAAATCGTTTTCAGTCTACATAAGTGTCCCAAGTATGCCAATGTCAGTTTCATCAATTCGAGATATAAATGTCCTCCAAAAATATTAAAGATGCAATCACCCTGAAGTGCTATGTAAAGTTTAAAAATAATCTTTCTCAGACATTGCTTGAGCGTTGTTCCGTAAGAAAAATCTAATAACTTTATCAAAATATATGGTTGTATTTGGCCCAAAGTCACCTCGCGAGACCTTTAGACAATGTTCATTTGCTGTTAATTCCAATGTCAATAAAAATATATATATAGAATTCGTCACCCTTGTATGATTGATGATGTCCTTCAAGGGAGTCCTCTGCAAAACAAAGTGTTTGGTAAACAGTGGTTCGTTCCTTATATATCGTGCAACTCCAAACATAGGCTTTAGGTCAACACCTTGGTTGTGCTTCATAAAGCTGTTCGTAGAGTCTTGTGAAGATGTACGAACAGCTTTATAATACACAACCCAGTCCTGATATAAAATTATTCGATAAATTACGCTAGTTTTTAATTTAGGGTCGATATAAATTCAATTACTGAATAAGAACTTTTTTATTTCTGTCAAAGCAATTTAACTATCTAACTTAGATGTGGAACAATCAATATCAGAATCGACTCCAGAAATGTTAAGCCCCTAAAAGTGCTGCCAATTGAAATGGGTATTAAAACTAAAACGGAACATTATAGATACAAAACAACGCTCTAGTTTTGCATTCCGCGCTCGTAATTATTATGGTGAGTCTCCGAAATTGGACGACGGAGGCTTGGGGACGGTAGATAACGAGTGTGCATTTTCATGTGTGCATTCAGTGAAAAGTGCGCAACTAATGTGCGCATCATTAATGCGCGTCTCAGATACGAACTCTTATGTCGTCCACAATCCACCAATTTCGAAAACCCACTTATCATTATCTACTTTAGGGGGTGTTGCTCAGAATCAACTGCAAATCAACTGCGACTTTGGAAATTGTAACGCGCATTTTTATTCACGCGCGGTGTGTGCATTTATCAAGACGCGCATGAAAAAATGATTTTGATTGGCGTATTCCGATCAACTGCAACTTGTGATCAATTGCAACCTTTGAGCAACACCCCCTTAGATGTGCACCAATCAATATCAAATGCTACTCCAAGGGGGATGTTGTTCAATAGTTGCAATTGATCGCAAGTTGCAGTTGATCGGAACGAGCAAATCGAAATCATTGTTTCAAGCGCGTTTTGTTAGAAGTACATATCATGTGCAAGTGTAAATTCGCGTTACAATTTGCAACTGATTTGCAGTTGACTTCCGACCAATTGCAACTTTTGAACAATACCTCCAAGTGTGCTAAGTTTCATGGAATGTTGCATACATTGCTGGAGTTAAAGGAATCACACACTTTTCAATTGGCGAAAACAGGCACTATCCGCTCGAAATAGTGATTATAATTGAATTGATTACCATATTAGAACATTCACAATCTAAACTACGGCGGAATACCCACTTTCAGTTCTCCTATCAAGAAAATCTGGTCTTCCGATGTGAACATTCTGTCGCATCTCTTTAAAAATAAATAGAAGGGGAAAATACCTACACCCGGTCTTTGATTTTCTAGCCTATCACTCACTGTCACTTAACTGATCATTATCGTATATTTTGCGCTTTATTTGTGTCATTAAAGGGGATTGAAACCCAAAAAATATATTGACTTATTTCAGTAGGTGTAATATTTATCTATTTGATGGAATATTTTATTGTACAAGAAAAAACAGCATAAGGAGACAAATTTTCATTTTCTGAGCCAAGATTTCGTCTGCTAGCAATACCCTGGGGGCTACCATTTTGTTATTTGGTACGAGAAAGTATTTTGTTATCCCCGAGTAGAACGTCTTTGATCGAAATATAAGCTTAGAATTTGAATAAAAATATACCTTACATATGGTCATATATTTCAATATCTTAAAACTGGTCTGGATTTATTTTAAAAAAGAAAGTTTTGTTCATTAGAATTGTGTTTTATTGGCATGGGCGTGACGTTTTTGCGGAGTAATGACGTTTTTGCGGAGTAGAGTCCAAGTTTCCTTGTAACAAAACAAATGAAAGAAAGGAATCTGTATTATCGGTTGGCTATTTAAACCATTGTATATCACTTTCTATAGCGTTATACCATCAGATGAAGACCAGAACAAAAACAAAAATCTGCGGTACAGGGTGGCCTTTTAAAGTCATGCATTCGCATTTATATAGGGTCTTTGGCAAAACGCTACGTTTTCACCTGTATTTAAACAATAGAATACAATACCTAGAAGGCTTGCTAAATAAAGGAAATGCTGTTATGCCAGGCAAGTCCACTAAAAGCACATTTCTTTAGTATAAACAGATGAATTGAAGACTGAATTATTTTTTATAAGTCGTACTAAAATATTGGACACCTATCACGCATTTTTTCCAACATAACGTATTTTATTTGCCAAAGATTGAACTATTTTACAGTTTAATTAATATTTCCCTTGCCATACAAAATGATATCAATGGATCACGTCGAAATATCTGTTCAGAACAAAATGGCAGCCCCCTTGTAATGTGATAGCAGACGAAAACCTGTTCTAAAATATCGGGAAATTTACACTTTCCTGAATTTATTTTAGAGCTTGATCCCGTCTGATTAGTAGTGGTATATGATATCTTTCTTATAGGTGTATATTATCCTCTAGGATTCATTCTTCTTTAACAAATTCGTTATGACTTCTTTATAAACCCCTCGAACACTACAAGATCGCATGAGATACGGTTTGGGAAATACTATCGGAGATTTGACTAAAAAAAGCGAATTGTTTATTTGGCTTATATTAATTTCAAAGTACTGAAGTATGGACCAAGACAGTTTTAAAGCATGAAAAGTCACGTCGCGTGCTCTAACGTTCTTACGACCGATACTGTCGTGTGTTTTTCCTCAAAAAGAACGCTAGCTGTATGTTGTTTTACAATGTTTACAATTTGTATTTTCATTACCGTATTTTTGTATTAGTCTGTTCTAAATGCTTAAAATCTTTCTGACAAGTTCTACTACATTTTTGTGTTCGTAGTCGAATCGCAGACTGATCGTAACATTTGCAGTTGGCTCTCTGTCATCTTTATGACATAACATTTTCCCATTTAATTTCAAACTTGAAAAACAATTGGGCTTTCCAGGTAATTTCAAACTTGAAAAAACAACTTACATTCGGAGCATTTGAGTTTGCGTATTATACATAGGAGGTGTTGTTCAAAAGTTGCAATTGATCGCAAGTTGCAGTTGATCGGAACGCGCCAATCAAAATTATTGTTTCATGCGCGTCTTGTTAAATGCGCATTTCGTGCGCGGATGAAAATGCGCGTTACAATATGCAAAGTTGCAGTTGATTTGCAGTTGATTTTTGAGCAACACCCCATTAGGCTAGCAAGCGCTTTTGACGAAAATGAATGGCAAAATCGTTAAAACTCTTGCATTCTTGCGAACAGTACTTAGGAAACTCGCGAAAAAAACTACAAAGTTTGACGCAATTAACCCTCTGTTACTCCAAACACGCCTACTTTCTGCAATCTACATCAGCAGCATAAAAAACAGCACAAACAATAAAATTAACAAAAACAACGTAAACAATAGCGTAGCAGCAGCAACAACATCACTTGTTTTAAAGCCACTATATGTTTTCCTCATACTTTAGAGTGAGAGCGTGTTGTTGTTCACGTTTCTATCGGGTTTCCAAATAAGTCGCGCGAGACGTGAGCACGCACACATGGACATGATAATTCCCCTGACATTAGGCTCAAATTTATTCTCAGCAGGCTATAGTCACTATGGAAACAGATAAAATAATTCAATACTTTCCCGCGTTTTTTAGAATGACATCTCATCTTCTTGTTGATGGTAATGATGCGGCAAGAAGATGATGTAAATCTCTTTATGATGCTTGATGGTTGTCATCTAGTGACCCGAGTCTACATTATTCCATCTTCCTAGAATTCGCGCGGCTATTCACACTTCTTCTATTCTATTTACATTAGTTTGGTCTTCAATGGATTTCTTGCAAATGTAATAATCAATGCTATCAGATGATAGAGTTAAGATATTAGCCGAGTCAGGTGCGAAATGATGAGACGATATTGGCGAGGCCTTTGTCTCCCCTTTGTCAACGATGATGGACATAACATCACCTTGAGCAGAAGGAACAACGGATTTTGGACAAAGAAAACAACTTCATTCAAGCCTTCTCAAAAACTAGATACGAAAAAATAAACAATTCCATTGATCTTAAAAATTGCCACTCAATGAATGGGTAGTTACTTTCTTGTATGTCCTTGAAACTACTGTGAATGACTGAATGGGGTTGTCTACTTGGTCCAATATCATTGTCCCTTCTGCTCACAGTGAATGACTGACTGATGTTTAATAACGTGAATTGATAAACGAATGAATGAAATTATAAAGTTATAATGCTATGAGTGTCATCAACACCAAGCTTGTAAACCTTGATAGTTTTAAAAGACCGCTAGTAGCCATTACCATCACGAGGTCCAGCATATGATTCCACTAGCCCAGTAACATCGTGATAGTCATTATTATCTGGACGATTATCAGGACCATATTGGCTGTCACATTAAACCTCAAACGATGACGGTTAATAAATCCATTTTAGCAGCATCTTGTCATCATCACCGTCATCATAACTTCAATAAGCAAGATAATTATTGCGCCATCATCAACTTTAACGCTTTTCATTTTATCATCATCGGAGTAAAAATGTCAATTATTTAGATATGTTTTGCATCTCCAAAATGGGCCTGTTACATAAAACATGCAAATATACCTAGGATAAACACTAATCATAATTCTATGTCAAAACGTGTAACAAAGTTAATTATATCTCGTTATGTCCCTGATCAAGCAAATGGATCCATCTATTAATATCAAATTAACATGCATGTATTCCAGCAATAATGTTTGATTTTGACATCTAACCTATTTGCTGATAGAGAGGAAGCGAGGAGGAAAATTGAGGAGGAAAATTGAGGAGGAGATTAGTTAAGTCAGGTGCGAAACGATGAGACGATATTGGCGAGGCCTTCGTGTCTTCTTTCGTCAATGATGATGGACGTTATAATGACGCGGATAATTTGGAGCAGTTTACCGGGCAGTGTTCACACGTTGGGTACTTGGAGTGGCGGACTGCATGCTGCTTGTGTGAGCTAGAACTCGACATATTTTGCCTGATTTCTGTCAAAATTTCTAAAGTTTCATAGCGATGTGCATGAGTGATCAACGAGGCTAAATAGTGAGTTTACAATGACTGGCGTACGATTAATGTAAGTCTAAACGAGTAATTAATAGCTTGTATCGACATGAGTAAAACAAATATTGACCATGCTCTAAAATTTCGAAAATAGTTCGCAGTTTACGAGGAAATATGATAAATTCATGTTAAGTTTCAGCTGAGTCATCGTGAATTATATCTACTAACATATTTTAAATGCAACTTGCCCAGCTCAGGCTGGTCTCGGCACTCCCACCAGTCAGGAGTATTCTTGTTTTGTTTTTTTTTTTTGCTTTTTTAATTGAGAAGTCGTTTCTCTGAAACAAAAAAATGCGAGGATCCGAAAGAGTGCGTTACAACGACATTAAAGCGTATTATTTACAAGAATAAAAACACGAATGAAAACCATAATGGTTACCATGGTTACATGCTCATTCTATTATAGGAAAATTAATTTGTCTATTTTTATCGAAGTAATGAAATTCACTACCAAAAGTTTTTGGGAAAATTATTTGTTAAAGCATGGTGTGGTATCACGCCGTTCATTTTACACATTCGAGCTGGTCGACGAGATAGCGCCCTCTCTTGGCTATTCGCATGGTTATTTTTATGTTTATTCGCATGCGTATCCGCGTTGTTTTTTGCATTATTACTCTAGATAAAAAAGACTTCTCGATAAAACGAGAATACTTCTGACTACTAAGTCTCCATCGTGGGAACGCTACCTCAGAATTGTAATGATAAATGGAGGAGATAGACACCACCAGCACGGAACACTAACCGCATCTGGGCTTTTAAAGATCGACATTAATGGCTCCTCAAATCACATCTCCTCATTGACATGGCATGGATGGTTTGATAAGCTCATCAGAGGGGTTGATTTGAGTGTTATTATGAAAACTGCCATGTGCAATTTAGCATGGGCCGAGATTATACGCCCGTTCTGTTATGAGATGTTGATATACATTGCCTCGGCAAGTTTCTTCTCAAGTTGTCGAGCCGAAATTACTTGTTTTGAGGCTCAGAAACAATTACGTCAGATAGAAAAAAAAAGTGTCTTCATCTTTAAAGATCTTATAACATGTAGGGCCAAAACATATTCATTTGAAAATAATAGTGCATAATAGGGAAGCGTAAAAGATAAGGTAAACCACACTATTCAATGCAATTAGTAAATGGATATATGCAATCAACAACATGTATTTATCGAAAATGACTTCTTCCGAGAAAGAACTTTTTTGTCGTAGTTTGAACGAAAAATTATAACATTTGATCACGTCCTCATTGTCAGTAATGGGAGAAGAGCACATGTGGATACACGCAAGGAAAATCATACAAGTTATTTTGACTAAGCTAATGGTTGTCCGTTAGATTCAGAAATGGTTACGGAATGTTCATTAGATAAGAAGTTGGAATAATAATAATTACGAGGCAAAGGAATCAAATATTTCCTTATGAGAAAAAAGTCGAATAAAGTCATTTTGCTCCGCAGTCTAGTCGCGAAATAAATACAGAATTTGCATACAAACACAGGTTGTCAGTAATGGTTCGTAACTCTGAATATTTCCATAGAAGACAGCAAATGTTGATCAAGTGACCACAATATCACATCAAAATAAATAAAGTCGTATTGAAAAAATTGAGTCAATCGAGTATTTCAGTGTGTAAAGTACAGACACTCGTAAAAAGTCAAGTCTTTTGTAAAAGTTTCATGACCTTAAAACGGAATACTGCAATCTTGCAACTCTGATAGATCTACGACCGATAGCAAGTCCCTCGTGAAATTTGGGAAACATTTTTTATCTTTGATACATGCTCATTCGAAAGTAACATCTAGCCACACAATGCGAGTGTTAGGTAAATTTTGATCAAACAAATGTGTTGCAACATTTTGACACAAACACAAAACTAAAGAATTTAAACTACATTTTTATATGGCATCTGCAATACAGTAAGAAGGCCAAGAAATAACGACCTGTCTTATACTACCAGCCAAATTTCCCTATAGGAAAATTATAGCGCGCACCACTTGCTTTATCGTGCCAACGTTCGACGTACTAAGCGAAAATAGATCTGCTATCAATATCTTTCCTCCTTCCAGTTCCTTGGTTATGCCTGTTTTTATCGGGATTCGTTTCACAAAACTTATGTTACTGCGCGCTCCGTGTCATCCCCTTGTAACGTGAGTGCAGTTTAAACACATAGGCGAATGAGATGGTATTGATTGTGGATTTTTGGATGCTTTCGTGTAACGACCCCTCGTGATCTTGAGGGGACATCTCAAAGGGATACACTTTCCTGGCTCTATTTTGCTTCATCGACCGTTCTGTAAATAGTCAAGGAAAGAGTTCGGAAGGTTGCACAGTCATAGTCTCCGAAGCCAGCGTCAATATTAACTCAGCTATTCGGTTTCTCCAGGTTGTTATGGAAGGGAATAGAGGCAAGAGAGAATCAAAGCAACAGACTGGGACCGTTCAATCAAATGAAAAAAGACTGGGACCCGTTCAATCAAATGAAAAAAGACTGGGACCCGTTCAATCAAATGAAAAAAGACTGGGACCCGTTCGATCAAAGTAAGGAAAAACTGGTTGTCTATTTCAAACCAGTTCGCGCAGAAGTGTTTTTCAGATAAAAGCTTTTGCCTCCCATTTTCTCGATACATCCAGCTATGGAGGCAATTAAATGTATCATATGGAAACACATAAGCATCCTGTTAAATTTTCTCCAATCAAATTTTTACTTACGTTTGCATAAATACCTTTTACCGAGATAATATGACTCTACCAAATTGATTGTCTGTTCCTGTTTTATTTTCCGTAATAATGAACAGAATTTGAAAAAGAAACTTTCGAAAAATTAGTATGTCGTATGACAAAAGATCCGTACGTCATGTTCTGAGCTGCGTGGACATCACAATAACAAATCGATCCCGATTTCAAAAAGCATTACGAAGGAGAATTGAATTTACCTTCGACTTAAATTTACAGAAATAGATTAGTTCGTGTGAATGTGTGGCAAAGAAATCTAATTTATCATACATGATTTTTTTCTCGGTTATGGTTTTATAATGGGTGTCCCTCATAAATGACACAATGCAGCAGATACATGTTGCCTGAAAAAAAAAAGAGTTAGCATAATTTTGCCCGTTTTGCACATGAGACAATATATCTAGCATATCTTAGAAGACATACTTTCAAACCCTGCTACTTACGTTTAGATCATCCGAAAAATATCCTTAAAATGACGTCTCCAAGAAAAAAAATGATTTTTCTTTTTTTCTACGTGGTATTACCCAACAAATCCCCCTTTCATCCTTCTATCGCAAGATGGCGTGGTTTCGTTTCAGTCAAGAAGACGAATTGATGTTCCGTGTTTGTGTTATATAATATTAATAACAATAATACATGTGTCTTATATAGCGCACTTTCCACCCTGATTAGGTGCTCAAGCAATAGCAAATCAAAATGCGAGAAACGCACAAGAATTGCGAAACCGAAATACTACTTTTGTAGATTATTACTGTTATTTCATTTTCATTTATGATTCCCTGATAAAAGTGTTTGAGTTGAAGAATAGTGATTTTTCAGTTCTTTGATTTATACCTCGCCCCAAGACGACATGCAGCAGGCTAAAAGTGTTGTCATTTTGTTTAGTTCAGAACTCTTGATAAAAATATTTTCAACTGACTCCAATTTTTGCTACCCAGTCTGGATTGTGTTTGTCTTATCGAGGTTTCGATTTTGTCTAAAGTATCGCAAAGAACCAAGATAGAGAGCTTTATTGCGCAATTAAGACTGTAATATTGTCTGTAAAAGGTGAATGACGAAATCGTTTCCCTATTATAAATCTACGAATAAAAAAACTTTTGCCAAAAAAACTACGGTAAATTTCCTTACTTTTGTATAAATCAACGAATTTGTTTTCCATCAACATGATAGCTTATAAAGTTCCCTACCGTAAGTTTTTTCTCTCCATAATGGTATGCTAGATATCATTTCGCGATTTTCTTTAGACAGGTGATCAGAGAGTAAAAAAATTGTATGTTTGCGCCCCATTGGTTTTTGGCTGTATTTTCTGAAAACCAAATGGCGCTATTAAACAATTTCTACTTTCTGAAAAGCGATTTCTTGACAAAATGAAAATAAGAATAAGGATAAAAATAAGTGGTAATTTACATTTGTTACAGGTGATTAGAATAAACTAAAGGGGATATACTTTAATATACAAAGGAGGTAGCCTAATCGCGTTTAATGTTTTTATCAAATGTAACACTATTCACGTAGCTTACATCGCCAGTTATAAATCAGGTATGCCTTTAATGTATTTAATGCCTTTGATCACATAATTCGACATTGTCTGCATGCTGCTTGAGTCTTTGCTTAATGAAAATGCTTCCATATGGTCATAATGGTTGAAAGAAAATCGCTCAGAGACTGTAAAACAGATATGTGATCCTTTAACATATGTTGAAGCTCCCACAAACGTCATATAGGCTTCATGATTTACTGACGAAATCATGCGGATCGCCAGAATATAGCGTAGTAGATTAAAACTAAAAGGAACTATGCCGCAGATGTTCACAAACCAAGCAAGTACTAAGTGTGAAGTTTTTACATATTTTTAGTCGCAAAGACACTCGGTCCGTTGACACGCACCACCTTCAATTGGTAGATTGGGAAAAGCGCTCTTCTAGTTTTCAGTTCTTCGCTCATTGACTTCATAATTCACCGAATTTTCTTCACTTCAAGTGAAAGCCGTCAAAATCTCCTTAAAACCCCCGTTTAAAGCACAATATTTACTAGGGCATTCAACATGTTCCTTCATCTCCTGGCACTCCTCAGCCTCCAAACACTGGCCCTGGGTTGTCCTCCCCTTCTTGTCCCTCCGGAGCCATCGGTCTGTCACACCCAATGCCCTGAAGGGTGGTCCCAGATGAACGGTGCTTGTTTTATCATGGTCAAGGAGCCACTCCCATGGAGACAGGCAGATAGTCACTGCCATGAGCTCGTCAAATCAGCATGCGGAAACGGCGTCAGTGGGCATTTGGTTCGTAAATTTTATTTATATTTTCCATTGTCCTATTGTTGAAGGACGTTATGTTTATCTTGTGCTACACTCCTAAAGCCCAAGTAAAGTTTTGACAACATCAAATATTTTGTCCCCAAATTTCGTCTTCAAATCTAAATGAAATATAAGATAAAATGAAAGTTAGTATTATGAATATATAGCAAAAAAGTTTGTATGAAATTGAGTGAGGTTTTGGTAGAGCTATGTAGAGCTATAACCTAAAATTTGCAAAATATCTCCGTTTCTTAGGACACCTTACCATGCACAGAATTCGAAGAGAACTTTAAAATTGAAGTTTTGTGTAAAATTTGTTTTACTATTCCTTTGTCTCAACTCGGAAATAACCTTGCATATGCAGGACAACAAACAACGTATTGCTATTACCATGAGAAGGGGCTAATTAAAAAGATAATTGAAGGGTTAAATCAAAATTTCCGAAAAGATTCAGTTCGTAAATAACAATGATATGGCCTTTAAATATATATTGAGATTTTCAAGCAATTTGCTTACAAGATAATCCTTTCTCCTATTATTTACATGTACAGTGTATGTTGACAAATTGTCATCACAGCGTATAGTATTTTATTTGATATTTATGTTCATTTTTGTGACCCTTTGCCAAAACGATACTCATGATACTCAGTTATTTATTGCAACATGCAATAAAATGTAACTTTTGAATAACACCCCCTAAAGTTTTGGCAATTTTCAATTGTAGTCTACCATCTCAGGCGAGGGAGAAAGCAACTTACTCCATACGTTGTGGTTGCGCATGGGTCGCGGTGACCAGGCGATTGACAAGTATTACTGGATTGGGCTGTACAAGCATGATGATCATATGAGCTGGGCTGATGGTTCTATACCTGTCTACACATTGTTGGACAGTGGTTCCGAAGAATTTAGTAAGTTTGTTATGGTGTTGTCATTACTTTACATGACTTTCGCTCTACGACGCGAACGCTATTCTAAGATATACATGTATGGGGGGCCAAAGCGGACGATAATGTTCTTTGGTATACAATGAGGTCCTAGGGGCTTTGAAAGTAAAGTTGATTAGAAAATGAAAAGTTTTGCAAAATGCGTGAACGACCGCTTCGGCGGTCCATTACTTTAAGGGCGCTTTTATCGGTTGCGTTATAAAGCGACGGCCTAATATTACGACATTATAGCCCGCATACACCAAATCGTAAGAAAGTTGACAAATACGTTGGCCTACTTTTGTAAGTCTCGCATACGTTAAAATACACCGTTATACGTCGTTCCTCGGAGGGCAGAAGATGTTTTGACGTATGCCGAGTATAAATACCTCCGGCTGCACCCAATAGTTTAATGTAAAGACTGACTCCTGCCTATGCATTTATAGCCGACGTGACGTCGCGAAGCGTTCATGATGCACTCTGAATGCCGGAATACGGAGTCACGACGCTAATCCGTGCGTAAAAGGAAACGCCTTGAACGTCGGTCAAGCATCTTAGCTCCGTATTCTTGCTTTCACGGAGAGTCATGGACGGTGGGCAGAGATCGGCTATAAACGCTTTCACAAGTTTAGCTTGTGCCAAAGTTTTATATACTCGTACTTGAAATGCTTGGCATATGCTGGCTAAAACATCGTTGGGTAGCAGCAGCATTAGTAGCACTGAGATAAGATACGCTTTAGAATGGCAAGCAATTGTCCTTAAACAAGAACTGCAACTTTACCTTGACAAAAAAAGTATGGGTTATTTGTTGATACACCAAATTGAGTAACCAATACACCATTATCTAATTTAGTACTTCTTGCTAGATGAAGCTTTCCTTTTGGACTGGATGAGCTCGCACAAAAATTTACTTTCGTATTGTTCTTAAAGGGCAGAAAAGGAGGCACTTAGGATGAGGTGTCAAAGCAAGCTCTTTTGGAGCCAAAATGAATTTTTACGTTGGTTTTGTTTGTGCGTGATTTCTTCCAAAGGCAAACTCACACATTTGCGTTTTTAGCCTGCGTCTGCTGAGCGTTTTTTTTTTAATTAAAAACGCTCCCTGGACGCAAAGTATACGCTGAACAGACAGTGGACTGACGTTCGGCTTGTGTTCAACGAGCGTACGCCGGACGTCGGTCCAACGTATTTCTTGCGTATTTGTGCTTCAAGGGAGTGTTTTTAATGTTAAAAAGCAGTCGGCCGACGAAGGCTAAACGTGCAAAGATATCAGTAAGCCTTAAAAATAACAACAAACGTTCTTCATTCATATATTCATTACGTATAGCACTTCGAACCTGTCAGGAATTACGCGCTTTTCAAATTGTACGCACGTATGTATTTATGTATGTATAACACGATATAATCTTTTCCGTAAAATCAAGTCGAACGCAAATTCAATGCTCTTTTGTAATTCTATTGAAATCGGAACCGGTTTGTAATTGTTATGTCCGCAACGTGCAATACACGGCGTATGGATGTATTGTCCATGACCCACTTTATTTGATGGAAATAGTTTATATCGTGTTGTATCATTATTATCATTAGTATTATTAGTATTATTGTTATTATCATTATTATTATTTTTATTATTCTTATTACATTCATTGTTATAATTTTCATTNGTGCGCATGGGTCGCGGTGACCAGGCGATTGACAAGTATTACTGGATTGGGCTGTACAAGCATGATGATCATATGAGCTGGGCTGATGGTTCTATACCTGTCTACACATTGTTGGACAGTGGTTCCGAAGAATTTCGTGAGTTAGTTACGGTGTTGTCATGATATTACTTGGCTTCCGCTCTACGATGCGAACGCTATTCTAAGACGTCAGATATATGGGGAACCAAAGCGGACGATAATGTTCTTTGGAATACAATAAGGTCCTAGGGGATTTGAAAGTAAAGTTGATTAGAATATGAAAAGTCTTGCAAAATGCGTGAACGACCGCTTCGGCGGTCCATTAATTTAAGGTCGTTATTAGCGGTCGCGTTATAAAGCGACGGCCTATTAGTATTACGACGTTATAGCCCACGTACACCAATTCGTAAGATAGTTGGCAAATAGATTGGCGTACTTTTGTAAGTCTCGCATACGTTAAAATACACCGTTATACGTCGTTCCTCGGAGGGCAGAAGATGTTTTGACGTATGCCGACTTAGAGTATAAATCCCTCCGGCTGCACCCAATAGTTTAATGTAAAGACTGACTCCTGCCTATGCATTTATAGCCGACGTGACGTCGCGAAGCGTTCATGATGCACCCTGAATGCCGGAATACGGAGTCACGACGCTAATCCGTGCGTAAAAGGAAACGCCTTTAACGTCGGTCAAGCATCTTAGCTCCGTATTCTTGCTTTCACGGAGAGTCATGGACGGTGGGCAGAGATTTGCTATAAACGCTTTCACAAGTTTAGCTTGTGCCAAAGTTTTATATACTAGTATTTGAAATGCTTGGCATATGCTGGCTAAAACATCGTTGTGTAGCAGCAGCATTAATATAGCACTGGGATAAGGTACGCTTTGGAATGGCAAGCAATTGTCCTTAAACAAGAACTGCAACTTTACTTTGCCAAAAAAAAAAAAAAAATCTGGGTAATTTGTTAATACACCAAATTGAGTAATCAATGTACCAGTATCTAATTCAGTACTTCTTGCGTATGTGTGCTTCAAGGGAGTGTTTTTAATGTTAAAAAGCAGTCGGCCGACGAAGGCTAAACGTGCAAAGATATCAGTAAGCCTTAAAAATAACAACAAACGTTCTTCATTCATACGTTCATTACGTATAGCACTTCAAACCTGTAAGGAATTACGCGCTCTTCAAACTGTACGCACGTATGTATTTTTCCGTAAAATCAAGTCGAACGCCAATTCAATGCTCCTTTGTAATTCTATTGAAATCGGAACCGGTTTGTACCGCAACGTTCAATACACGGCGTACGGATGTATTGTCCATAACCCACTTTATTTTATGGAAATAGTTTATATCGTGTTGTATCATTGTTATCATTAGTATTATTAGTATTATTGTTATTATTCTTATTACATTCATTGTTATAATTTTCATTATCATCTATTCTTTCTTTTCACATTCTCAGTGGAGAACAATGATGATGCCTGTACTTACGTCTCTGGTGAAGGAGCCAGTCAGCAGAGATGGGATGTTGGTGACTGCTCTGATCCAATGGGTCGAGTTGATGGTCTTCCGTTTACCTGCATGTTCATCCAGAATCATCAATTTTCTGAATCTGCCGAAATCTTGGAAGCGGTATAGGTGCAGTCGTAATTGTGCTAGATCCCGTTCATGTTAAGGCCCGGAAGCAATTCACGATTCAACACGACTCTTTGTTAATTTGATTTGATTTGATTTGATTTGATTTGTGCGTTCAAATGATTGATTTACAATACAAATATTTAACATAAATACATATTACAAATAAATAGTAAAATTTAACCTACACAAAATAGTAATATAAAAAAGAGAAACAAAGTATCAAATTAATTTAGATAAAGTAAAGGAACGCAGGATACCGTCATCATGAGCGGTGAAGCTTGACGTGGATGTCGGCCTCAAAAAAAGATTTCGTGACTTTGTAATCTAACCAACACTGACCAAGTGGGTGCAGTGCTAGTGCTGGTGCAGTTGCAATGGACAATGGTCAGATGGTAGAGTAAACAAAAGAAAAAGAGCAAAAATTGTATCTATCTAATTTCTATTTATATATCATGGAGGTAACTGCCTCCGAACAAAGCTTCATGTTAAATCGTGTTGCTTCCGAGGCCCTATGTGATCGGGGCTTAAACTCTAACTATAGTAGGGTTCACACGCACAGCCGAAATCTAAGGTTTCAGAATATACGACAGTCCTATGGAAGTTCATACGTTCAGGGCAAATGCGATTTCGTACATGTCACCTTCTCATTTTAAACAAGACACCTAGGCGAGTCATCTTCTGGCATTTTCGACCAAACCAAGGCACCATGGCGAGTACATCAATTCGCCTTTGCGCTGCATGTTTAATCTTCCGTAGGACTGTCGTAGCTTTTTTTTTAAAACATTAGGGTTTCGGCCCTTATTGTAAACCCAACTTACATTTCATTTGCATTTTCGGACCAATGTATATGATTTGCATTCAAAGCAGTATAAACATTCTAGTTGGAAGAAATTAAGTTCATTTCAATTTAATTTAATATGACTCTTCGTGCATTGATCACGTGCAGATGCACATGATTTATGGACAATTAGCTGTAATACAACTTTTCTTCTATTGCCAGTTAATACGTCCTAATGTTAATACATAAGCGATGTATCTAATACCCTTTTCACGTTTACAATGTGACCAGCCGGGTAAAGACCAAACGTTTTCTAGACGTGTTTTATAATAGATCGGGATAATGACGAATAATGGGAAAACAGGCGGTGTGCCGTACCGGACCAGATAACACCGGCTAAACTCCCGGGGCCAATTGCTCGAAATAGTCTTAGCTATTCTCTTCATGCTAAGGCGTCTTAAATCACCCTCTTACCATAGTCGTATCAACGCAAATGACTATGTTACGAGGGTGACACAAGAAGTCAAGACGTCTTAGCATGAAAAGGATAGCAAATACCATTTCGAGCAATCGGCCCCTGCTGTACATCAGATTCGTGTGAATGGATGTTGGTAAAAATCACATCGAAGAAAGGATCATGCAGTTTGTTTTGCAGAAAAAAAATAGCCTGTACAATATTTCACAATTGGCAATAAGTTATTCCATTATTATCAGACGTATTGGTCTTTATAGTCAGTCTCTAGCCATGAGTCCCAGACAATAAATCTTCCGGCCAAATTCACAGGATTTTCATTTGAATCAATACTCTTTGCATTTGAATTAGCGTAAATCGTTTTTGCCGTGCAAATTGTCATTCAATTTTTTTTATTTTTTCATCACATTTGCGACGTTTGTCGAATATTTATGAGGTCTTATCATGCGATTGAGAAACGAGTCAGTTAGCATTCAAAATAGTCAGTGATCATCGGAGCGTCATTTCTAGCTTTTATATTTAGCGGCTGGAATTCTTTTTCTGAAAGATATCATTCAAGTTAAGAATGCAGGGGAGTAATACAGGGGAATGCATGGTAAGTGTTTTACAATCTAGGGAAATGTTAAAAAAAATTAGCTTCTTTGTACAGTTTTGGACCGACAGCAGATTGATGGCTAAAGACCCAATTTTACAGACTCATGTTCCAAGCCCCACTCATTTTATATAACTCTTTCCTTTCCCGTCACCCACGATGAATATAAATCAGATGAATCACAATATAGACAGATATATACATAATTTTCATTGCTTTCATTTTATGTGCTTAGACTAATTGATAAGTAAGCTTAATCTCATTCTGAAGTTGATCATCATTGGAAGTCCTTGCATTGATCAACCATTGTATGGTATGAATTCATACGAAAAATAAAGAGAGAAGAAAATTGATCTAAGATTGTATCAAAAGTAAATAAAAAGAATTTTGTAGATAAGAGAGAATAAACAAATAAAGAGAAAATATCATGAGCACTGAAAACACCCAAGAGCAAATTAAAATGCAAAATGTGCTAATTTGATATACTAGAAATGAATTCGAACGATAAAGTCATGCTGCCGAGAGACGGAGAACGGAGTTGTGCTTAATATAACGACCGCTTGACACAAAAAGGCAAATTATCATCAATTAGAATGAAACTACCACGCATTCAAATAAAAACATCATGGATTCATAAGCAAGAAAAAGGATTTTAAACCAGGGATATCTCCGAGTTCATTGAATATGACGAATTTGAAATAAAAGAAAATTAAATCCAATGCTATTATTCTGATTTTGGCCGGGAAATCCTACAACATATTAATATTGGCACAGCAAACACGGGTTAGAACGTTTTTCATATTTTCCCAAACGTTTTTTTTTTCTTGACAACAAAGTTGAAAAGAGTTTACAGGCCGATTGGAGAACATATCCAATAATAAAATGACCAATCAGGTTAATTACATAAAAATGATAATACACAAAATTGCATGCGCATTTTGATGAGACTGACCAGCAACCAATCAGGATTGTTCTTGTAAATCAGCGATTAATTACAAACCTTTTCCTTTTGGGGCTATACGTGTATTACAAATAGATGAAGAGAGCTGAAGAAGACTGAGAAAAAATGACAACTCTATACACATGTGCGTTTAAACTTGTATATATATTTATATATAGTCAAATAAATCGATTCATATACATAACAAAAATTAGATTTGAAGACGTTGTAGGCTCCCTTGAAACTGATATCTATNATTTTATAATAGATCGGGATAATGACGAATAATGGGAAAACAGGTGGTGTGCCGTATCGGACCAGATAACACCGGCTAAACTCCTGGGGCCAATTGCTCGAAATAGTCTTAGCTATCCTCTTCCTGCTAAGGCGTCTTAAATCACCCTCTTAACATAGTCGTATCAATGCAAATGTCTATGTTACGAGGGTGACACAAGAAGTCAAGGCGTCTTAGCATGAAGAGGATAGCAAAGACCATTTCGAGCAATCGGCCCCTGCTGTACATCAGATTCGTTTGAACGGATGTTGGTAAAAATCCCATCGAAGTAAGGATCATGGTAGTTTGTTTTTCAGAAGAATAAAAGTCTTGTCTGCACAACGTTTTACAGTGAGTTCATTATTATCATCAAACAGCGAACAAGAGTTAGAACGTTTTGCATATTTGCGCCAAATCTGTTTTTTCTTTCTTTTTGAAAAGAAAAATTGAAAAAATTGAAAAGAGTTTACAGGCCATTTGGAGCACATAGCCCAGAAAAATAAAGGTTTACGAACAATCGCTAATAAAATTGGTCTATCAGGGTCATTTCATGCGTATTTTGTACATGATGCTGACCTGCAACAATCAGGATTGCTCTTGCAAATCAGCGATTAAACACAAAACCTTTCTCTTTTAGGGTCATATGTGTATTACAAATAAATGAAGAGAGCTGGAGAGGACTGAGAAAAAATGACAACTCTATACACATTTGCGTTTAAACTTATATATATATTTATATATAGTCAAATAAATCGATTCATATACATAACAAAAATTAGATTTGAAGACGTTGTAGGCTCCCTTGAAACTGATATCTATATATAATCTATATAATACAAAATCACAATGAATAAGAAAATGTTGATTCATCGTACTTATAGCATAATTTCTAATCAAACGACGCGATACTATACATTCAATATCATACCGGAATTATGTCTGCAACCATACCAATTTTAGTGATTATATGTCAGACGTACATTAAACTATTGTAACATGCTTAGTTAAAATAGTGTAGCCCGTCTCATTTTGTGTTAGATTTAAAAGTAAAATGTTAAGATATACATCGATATAATATGTTTAAAATTCAAGGGTAGTTTTTTTTTTTATTCGTCAACAACTGTATCAACACTTTTCTCATTCTAGATGAAAAGGAAAACCTTTTTCCTCATCGTAGATATTTTGTATCTCTGTGAATTACGTTGAGTGTTTTTGTATGTATCATAGCATTACTAGAATGATAGCGTCACCTCCATTAGCAATGTAATATGGATCTGCATTTGTTTTCCATTGATAATAGAACTATACAGAAAAAAAGCTTTTACATCATTGTTTTGGACGAAGGGAAGATAAACAAATAGTATGGTTGCACAAAACCATACTACACTTATAGTTATGATGGGTACATGGTTGGAATATTTATTCCTGATCCTTGAAACGCCAAGTGCGCTAATGAAGTGGCTGCCGGGCTAAAGCCAGGGTAATAATGCTGCAATTGTGGAGCGCTTAGAGAATTCTTCATAAAGAGTTGATAAGCGCTATATAAAAGCCGTTCATTATTATTATTATTATGATTTTTGTGGAACGTGTTTTTCTATATGATTAACAAATCCTTCAAAAACATATATTTGAATTGCCGGGTAATCTTTGTTTTCATGCCACAAGACCAGTTTGCGTACTATTTGTGCTACGTTTGGCCTAACATTTGTTCTGCTGTTGCGTTATTCACAATTTAACTTCAACATCAAGCATGTTCTGCAGCCCTGCATGGATACGTTAATTCATTAACTAGGGATGATAATATTTATTATTGCAGGGCCCGCTGGGAGTATTGAAACGGCTATTCTGGATAAATGAGACGTGCGTTTATCAGTATTGTTATCTGCAGACATATTCAAAGTTAAACAACAAAAATGGAATATCACTTCTAAATACGTTTTATTTGACGTATAAATGCGTAATCATGAGTCATATTGTATTTATTGGTAGAGTAATTCCTCCTCAAAATTTGAGACTATTTAATTACTTTATAAGATAGCAAAATCTCAATAGCGTCAGGTCAACTTGTGAAGATAAACAAAACCTTTAAAAAATTCATAGGACAAAAAGACGCACATACATTCACACGTACAGTCACCAAATACACAGCCATTCACAGACATCACGTACAAAATAATGCATTTCGCCATTCAAACTAAATATGTTAACACAAAGAATTCTCCTTTCAATTTCATCATGAATAAAAAAAATGGAAAAGGTTTAATTTGCGAAAGTTAAAAAATAACACAGGCCACACAGAAATACAGACAACTCGGAGTACACAAATACACACTCTTCACGTTCAACACATATTTACACCCAACTTCGCACATATTTACACCAACCTCCACATACACATACACTCAACACACATGTCACACACAAACAAACACATATTTACAACCACCACCTACACATTATAATCCACTCACATTTAAAACATATACTCTCTCACACACAAACACACAATCACACGCACACACATACAAACACACATACAAACATATTACAATTTCAAAATTACAGGACATTTTTAACTTACTCTGTATGAATTCAAATATCCATTTTGATGAGAGATACATGAATTACCCAAAGGTAAGTTACGGACGGGAGGATAATAATGCCTTAAATCTGACAGCAAGTGACTTTATAAATATTCTAACTTTACATGAAAGAACGCTGTATTCATGAATAATTTGATCATATACACGAATATCTTAATGTGATAGAGAGACTACAGTTTCTACAAAAAGCTCAATTTGGGAATCAAACTTTGTTGAAGATTTTGACATCATTTTCGGCAAGTTTTAGACAAAACTTGATTTCATCTTAAATATTGGCATTGTTTATGTGATTGGCCACGTAATGTATCCATGGTACCAGGGCCAATGTGTATGTACGTCTCGCATAACTTTGGGGCTGTGAGCAATTGTTGAAGTACGTTGAAAGCCAAAATCTTATATGATACGATATTGATATAATTTATGTTTCCTTATTCGAGATGATAAAACTGTGTTAATAAAAATGATTTGTATAAAGTTATGTAGACATTAAAAACCTAGTTTATCACCCGGACTAGTTATGTTACTCAATTGTTACTTATTATACCTTCGTTTAGGGACCCAACTACTTCACAACCATTTAGTTTACACATCATTTGGAAGGTTTCTGGAATATATTTCAAAGTTTCAGATAGTTTCTTTAAACACGAAATTTCATATGTCATGAGTCACATAAAACGTTTGAATTAATGTCACTTCTTGAACAAGTTTAGATATAGCTCTTAATTTAAAGATCTGTGGCTTACCAACATTTTTCACAAATATTTTACGATTTAAACAGTTCAAACCTTCAATGATGATATTTAGAAGAAAACAATTTCGGAGATGGACAGATCAGTAGATATTCATTCAATTTTTACTTCGAAGTGCATCGGAAAGCAACGTGTAACGACACGCGTATATCAATAAATAGCTAAGTTTCAACATGGTCGACAAATTAAAAAAAAACAAGACTTGTAGACACCAGTCATTTTCATAGTACTGTATAACAAAAAGGTTGACTCCAGAAGCAAATTTTAATCACATCTCCAGGGGAAAGGGCTATGTCGGTTGTCCTTTTAGTTCGTGAATGTAAACGGGTTTCAACATTTTTCTGCGATTGTCTATGTCCTTATCCGCAGTCTGTATTTGAAGTCTATGACCGTTTGTTTCACAAGGGCTAAATGTAACACCCATCCCATTTTGTTTTATATCTCAGTACTAGTGTTATCCTGGGGGTTAGGATTATAGGCACCATGACAATAAAAAGAAGCAGCCTCGGTCGGTCTCAAAGGAAAATTTCACTATGCATGTTGCAGTCTCGCGAGCTATTCCCGTTGCTGCCGATGCCTGAATCAGTCGTGCTGTTCTTTTTGGTCTTTGTCTTGCTCCCTTGAGAATTGTTCCTTGACCGCTGTGCTACGGCGCCGTTCATTGTTGCCTCTTCAGTACTAAGTGCATCACACCTATTCAGCGAACATGCAGAAACGCTCCGCGCCTGACTCGTGCAATCACCATTGCCGTTACCGAATTCTGTCGTTCTTATTTCGACCTCTTCGCTTTTGGAACACGGTATTGAATCATCACAGTCCATAGGCAGAAGACTGTATCCGTTTTTGCCATTTCTTGGGAGCTCTGTTCTTGAAATATCGCTATTTCGTCTCCGCGCTCCGATGTCAGAATCTCGCCTTAACTGAGCTTCTTCCCTTAGATTTGAACTACTGCTGATATCCTGAACGCTACAAGAGGACTTCAACCCTGAATTTGATCCAGACGTAGAGGGCGCCATGTAGGTTGACCCGAGAGGCGTCCGCAAGTAGCTTTTGCCCGGACTCTTCTTCATCTTGTGTTTTTCGCTTTGGCTTTCGGTATCCTCAACACCATAATCACCGTCTTCCTGGCGAGGCTTGTTCCGTTTGTATGAAGGGTCTTGATCGACAAGCCAGTAAGTTAGAAGTTCACCCTTTCCTTTCATGGCTACGAGTCCCCTCTCTGGTACGACATATCCTCCCACCTCGTCCAAGATCTGTTTGCACTCGGAGCTGCAGTGAATTTTCAGGGCTGTATGGAAAGAATAAAATGATGTATAAGTGGCAATGAAATGTTATTACAGAATATTTCCCCCAGAAGTTTTCAATGTGAGGTAATATATAGTCTTTTCAATTTCTCCACTTATTGCTCTAACAACAGAGCATTATTCTATTTCATTGAAATGGTGACCAGTTGATGTTTACCTATATATCTTTCTACGGTATGGGGGTTCCTAATTGCGGTAAAAAAAAGGGAAAATAAAACATGGGCGCCGTGAAGTTTGTGACGGGGGGAGGGGTGTTTCACCAAGATTTGTCGCAGAGACAATTAGTCAGAGCTGACAAATTCCTTGATTGTGATTGGATGAAAAGCACTATCGCTGACAGTTGCTATGGGAACTGTCGGAAAATTACTCCTTGTCGCTGCGACAAATCTTGATGAAACACCCTCCTGGTCACGAAAATGTCATAATAAACATCCCATATTGTCCACATTACTTTAAAAAAAACTATGTTGCGACTTTAAAATATTTTGTAAAATGTGTTGAATTTATTTTTTCCCCTCTCATTACAAAATAAATTCTGAAAGAATGCATCCTATAATGCTACCGTTAGAAAACACGCCCCCCCCCCCTCCCTTTGAAATGAAAGTATATGGAGTCTGAGTTCTGTAGACACTTTGATCTCAATATGCAGATCGTATTTTGTTCTGATTGACTGTAGGATAAAAAAAGTTTTCCAGCAGCACAATTAGCCCTGATTCATGTAGAATGGTTACTAAGATTGAATATGTACAAACCTTCTCCATTCGACTCCATTCTAGATGAGGTGTTGACAGTATCACCAAACAAACAGTACCGAGGCATTGTCAGACCAACCACGCCTGTTACAACTGGACCTATTTCATATGATAGAAGATAATAAAATAGATCAATAGAGTGTCAGACACA